>JAQIXU010000033.1:0-95985 GCA_034701245.1 Strigamia transsilvanica | reverse complement strand
AAAGTTTATGCATCTAGTTGAAAGTTTATTTATTGTAAAATTGCATTTTTAGCTTAGCTTTGATAGTTAAAATGATTAGCTATGTTAAAGTTAGCAAGTTAGGTGAGAACACGTTGCTCTCCTCACTAAAACGTTGGGGGTGAGTGATGTGGTGTTTTGAAGGATCTTTAGCTAATTGTAGAAGTATTTTATGTATGCAATAGATGGCAACATAGTTTAATTTATTTCTGTAAATTGACAATGATTGATGTGTATCATAAGTGATGATTGTTGATTGCGGTTGCCTCGACAACCGCAATGAAATAAAATATTCAGTCTGTTTTGATTCATGAACATAAAGGCTCGACTCCATTTATTCTGCAAGATTAGATAAAAGGTTTGGACATTGAAAACGACAGTGATCAATTTGGAGACCGAATTCCCAAATATCACAACTAACATTACGAAACCTGTTTTGTAAATTCTTTGCAAAAGAAATTTTGGCCCACCTTGATAGTCACTATAAACCGCTTACTGCAGTTAAAAACTGCAATCTGATATTGAATTTGTAAGCAACACATAGGAACTGAGATAAGCGCAATAGCCACAACCAAAATGGCAATTTAAATATATTTATGCTAATCTTTTTGCATTTGGCTTGTTGCTACCACACTATTAAAAAGCGCTAAAAGTCACTTGTAGATTCTAGGATCAACAGTTTTCCCATTGTCGAATAAATTACCTGAACCCATTTTGAGTCAACTACAGTATTTATAGATTTATAAACAGATTGCGCTTTCACTCATCATCGTATCGCCCGACTCGATCTCGACAATTCTTTTTGCCAACCTGACGGCACGACAAACAGTTTGTAACTTCATAAATAACATTCAGTTAAGAGAAAGAGAAGTAATTTATTACAAACTCCTGACATTAACAAGATGAATGATAGCTTTCGTGCATTATCGGATCCGCTTTTCCTGAACTCTAAACCAATCGATAAAATTTGGAAACAGAAAAATAACAAAACAACGGAAGACGACAAGAAACGATTCTTTGAGAAATTTCGCATGAAAAATAAATTTCAAAAAAAAACAAAAAAACAACGGTAAAACAACTTTTCAAACTGTTGATTAGTTGCTAGCTCTTTAAATTGAAACGTATTGTGTGGCTCACGACCTTCCTCTCAGACGCCATGAATCAAAATTCAAAACCGAGGTGGTGGAGTCCTCGCCTTGATGTTTCAACACCCCTGTCTTATCAGCAAAAGTGGCTCGCCAGCAGCACTAGCGCCAAGATAGGTCTATCTATGTACCGTTTATAGCATACCTAACAAACGACTTTTGACTCCTTTACTATCAAACACCACATTTATAAACTTTACTTTTCATCTACGACTAATCAAACACCACAACATTATTAATTTTAAAACTACCGCCAAGACTATTCAATCCGATAACAAAAAAACCGAGTCTTAAACAGCTGTGATGGGAGACAACATAACATTAAATATGGAATAATATTAACCCCAAAATACCATAAAATGCGTCTTAATCGACATGACGACACATCTTTTATATAAATCATTGTTACAATGGTCAAGCGAATATTAAGGTCATGGCCGATGCGTGAACAAAGAAATATATTGTATCGATCAGTACCCGCCCCCCTCGCAAATGACCATCAATGGACACAGGACCAAAGGGCAAAAAATGGTAGGCAGAGCACTAATAGCAAACTAATCGATAATAGTGTCATTACGTGGCTCGTCTTCGTATGCCTTCACTTAGATCTCGTGTTTCCATGTCATGGGGTATGTTATTAGGCGCAAGAAAAATGGAAAATATCAGAGCAATGAGTTGCACACAACCAGAACAAATGTCATTGATCAACAAATCTAACGTAAATAATGCCACTGCCATGACAAAGCGGCACACAAGGCTTTTTCTCCCCCGCTTTCTTCCTTTCCCCGCCCTCTGCCTCCCTCTAATATTCTAATTCTGATGCCTCGAATTCCGGATGATTACAATTATTCTAACAGACTAATTTATTCCAAAGAGCATTGAACGAGTTTCTGTTGGCATTCTGCCATTGGGAGCAATAAGGGGCAAACTTTTCTTAAAGTAAAACCAACATTTCGTTTAAAAACATTTCTGAAATGTTAAGAAAATTTAACATTTTTTAATTCACATTTATTTAATAAAAGCGAATCGCGTCTTCGTATATTTTGCTATTTTAGGGTCGGTCAGAGGGTCTGACCGAGGATATCAGGAGTCACGTGGATACAAGAGGTCGGCGCTCGAACGGGTGGCCGTGGCGAGCAGACACGGCGTTGCCAAGGGCACCCGACCATTATGGCTTCTCCACCAGACGAGATGACGCCACCAGCGCCATTACCTAGTAACAAAGCTAATATCATCCACATTACAGCTTTACTCAACCACCTAAAAGACTTCGATAAACCTCAATTTGATTTACTCTGAACTTACAAGTACTTTAACAAATCTAATTCAAAGTCCCCTCCAAAATTAAGTGCAATAAATTAAAAGCCATAAATTAAATAGATGGCTTTACTTCCACGTATATTGCATTTTTTATATCCAAAAAAAAAAGAAATTAACAAAGGTATTACGACTATATGAGTATTTATCTGATGAATGATTTGTTTATCTTGTTCTCAATAACGTGAATTGGTAGTAAAGAGGCTAATGGGAATTGGAGTGTCGCGGAAGAGGGAGATGCGCATTTGATCTCTCATCCAAGCAACAATCTGTTACCACATCCACCATGTTCCCGCGTACACAGACCTTTCCCTGAGCCAGGTGGATGGGGCGAAGGGATGGATGGATGGATGGGGGTAGTCTTACAATAAATGGTAGCAGCGAATAAATAACTCGGTGTCTTGCCATCCGATATTGCCAGCCTTATGAGAACATAATGGCAATTAGCGCAATATGGTGCCTTTTAGTACCATCTTCTTCTGTAGACGGCCAACTTTAATTCAATGGTTGATGCGCGGGTAAACGAGCATTAAGGCTGAGCCTCCTAACGCTCTCTGTGCCTCCTGTTACTTTTTTCTGTTGGCTATTTTTTTTTCTTTTTCCGATTGTTTTTGTTTTGGCTCATCTCTTGTCAATTTTAGCTCGCAAAAATCGTTTATTTAGCAAAGTCATATATCTAAGCGAGAGTCGAGTAATTGGAAATGGGAAGCAAGCAATTAATCGTCGCAAATAATCAAGCACTTCAAACTTGAAGAAGAAGAAGAAAAAAGTAGAGATGGGGAAGGGTGTGGGTATGAAAATTGAGCAAACTTTTCTTGTCAAAAGTTTTGCACATGCGTTGTAAGAGAAAACATGTTGCGGACGGGAAAAAGGAATATAAATGATACTTTCACATTTGAATAAAATAAAAAATTTATACATGAGAAAACTGAATTTGAGTGATGGGAAATATACAGAATAAAAGTCGATACCAGAATTATGTGTACCCCTATATGGTACTTCAAAGGAAAGCAGAAAACCATCTCCAATCGTCAATCAATGTGACGCAAGTCAGGAAGTTGAACCGTAGAAACAAAACTTTAATGTATAATGTATCGCCATTTTACGCAATCCATCATTCCTCCAATTCGAAGAGAAACATACGAAAAAAAAAAGAAAAAAAGAAAAAAAGAAGAAAAAAAAAAACTTACCGCGCACGCGCCAAAGAGTGCTCACCAAAGAACACTGTACGTGAAATATGAGGCACCGCGCAACGACGCACTATGTAGATGACCAAAGTAGGTAAACATTTAAGTATACGTATTTTGGTGTGTTTCTAACATAAAAATGGAGAGGAACAAAAGATCTCCCCATTTGATGACCTTGAGTGTTCGCACTACAGCGAAAAAACAAAAAGTTGTCCCCAATTTCCACAATACAAGACCCATAAAACAAAACAGTACTAAAAATAGACCTAAAGCGTCATACTTGTTGACAATCCTTCACAAGTTTAAATTTATTTATTTGTATTTTTATCTTTTGGATGTATAAAATGAAGTTTTATCATCTTTAGTTGCTCCATTATACGACCTTAAGTTTCAATTATATGCCAATAGTCTGGGTTTTGCCTTGGTGAGCGCAAAGTAACATTAGTTTAAAATACTGATAGATGTTCATTAAGTAACTTGGCTAAATCCACCCTCAGTTGTGAGCTCAGGAAGCGCGATCCTAAGACATCTTTGCAATGTTTGATGGATTAGTGAAGGCGGGCTTAAGCCTCCCATATCTCACGTCGGTTACAAATGAAGCAAAGAAAAAAGTTTTTTATCTCAAATTCAAGATTGAAACAGTTCCACAAAAGATCAAAGTTTCTCCTGTTCAGGTCAGTGCTTCGTGCAAAATGAAATATACTTTAAATTCTTTTAGCAGCGTGAGTATTGTATTGAACTTGCTTATTTCCTTTATCTACTAGTTTCCTAACATCACTTCATTTCCGTTTCATTTCACTCGCATAGTGAGGGACTGCATCCAAAGATAATTCGATTCGAAAATTGTTCGGCTTCAGCATCAGATACAAAAAAAATTGATCTAACTTTTTTCCTCTCCTCAAACTGTTTTCCACTTTTCTTGAGAGCATTTACTCCAAAAGAAAAACACGAATGAAATTTTTTTTTACCCCCATCATTAGAGCCCAGAAGCCCCAAACTTTATCCTTATTTAAGAACAACTCGTTATTTAAAATAAATTTCAAGGTTTTTTTTTAATGACAAACTTTCTAAAAGTTTAGATTCTTCCTTGATGTAATTATTAAATAAAGCAAATTACATAAAAAATATGTTTTATCACAATTTAGTATAAAAAAAATTATATAGTTTAACTTAGTCCATTACCGAACATGGACACTGACAATAAATTTGAAAAAACCTGACATATTCATCATACATCAGACCACCCAGAATGAATTCAAAACCAGTGGTAGAAATGTCTACTCGCCTTAGTCCAACACCTTTTCAGCTCGCCAATACACCGAGCGGCGCTGGCGCCAAGAGGAAGGAATTTTCTCGTCTCGCTCGATAAGCCGCGCCATTCGTTAGCCGCACATTCGTAACAGTATTAATTTTCAGTATCGCAGCTTGTCATTTAAAACTAACACTAAAATTCCTACCAATTTACACACACAATTTATAACCAATATTTCATAAAATCAATAAACCAACAAAATTCATTCATAAAATAATTTTCTTTGAGTTGCGCACAATGACTGCGTTATGAAACAGCCAAGATGGTGGCTCACACAAAAAAACAACAACATTGTCATGAGAGAAATCGAGAGAAGTATCAATATTAATCCCACCAAAACATCAGTAATTCCCAGATAAGATCGATATCCGTAACTAAACTCACCTCATCCGCAGAATCTAGTGGACGGCGTGAATGTTGGCACCAGTTTTGGCAGTCGGAAGCCTCAATGTGTGGAGCAGCAAAACGCCACTGAGGGTGGCACTGTAATTACGGTCTTTGTTTACGAGCAGTCTAGAATGAGGCGGAGTAGTTACGGCTTGAGGGAGAGCGCTGCAACAAACTACCCTTCCCATCACCCACCTTGAGAGTCAGGTGGTCGCAGCCAAGAAATATTTACAACCTTGTTTTGCTCGCCGCCTGCAAATGCCCAAACAGACCTTGTGTTTCATTCTGGCCAAACACAACATCGCCACCTCTTCTTTTGCTTGTCACGGTTATTCAATGCACACAACAAAGTCAAGAATGTCCAAATCCACGCATAGGCCAATAGTATTGGCCCCCATTGGAGTTGAGCCTGTAAATGTGTTGCCATCAATTAGAGAAACCCCCTCCTCCACCTCCACTTCGTTGCACCTACCCTACTGTTCATGGTAACCTGTCATGCGTAGCATACACATGGTTTGTCAACTATTGTTTACACGGCTTCACCCACCAAAACACACACCTGCTTATACATTAATCAAACAAAAAAAGTATTATTTTGTTTTATAGTCTTTACATGATTATAGTTTTTTGTTAAAAAAGCTATTTTTTGGAATATTTGTATTATTCAACCCAAGTACTTTTTATATAATGCATTTCTTTTGCACTTAGGAAAGAATACTTCCTTTCAAGTTGGAGTTTTCACTTTTCGTTTTTCTTCTCTTGAACAGGAAAAAAATTGACAATAGAAGTGAAAGAGCAAAAGCCCTTATTAAGATTCTCCACCTCATATTTCAAGCCATTGTAAAGGTAATTAATCAACTTCAAGTCAGACTCATCCCTCTGCAACCGCACGTCCAGAAAACCAGTGTCTATATGCTTCCTATAAACTCGCTTTGGTTTTTTTTTTAACCATGAAGGAAAATTTTTTCCATAAAATATTACACACGTGTTCATGTATAAACATCCCGTTTTCCATCTGTTGTGTTCGTATACGGTGACAAGAAATTAATTGCTATTTTTTTAAAATCATTTTCAAATGATTATACAAGGGAAGTTTTTTAGAATCCGTTTCTTTTTTAATTTTATCTACACGTGTTTAGTTTAAAAGTTTTAATTGATTTAAGTAATTGAAGTAGTTCGATTTATTTATAAATAAAAGAGAAATTCGAGTTCTGTAAACTTTTAAGTGGATTTTTTTTGTGCACGCGCTAATGGAAATTGTCCGGCATCAAGGGAGTTTCAATGTAAACAAACAACATGTTCAGTCACCCGTCACCATCTTTTCTCTTTGTTCAACCCACTGATGAATTACTTGTCTCCCAACAAAACAAAAAAAGTTTTTAAAAAAAATTAGATTTTTTTTAAAACAAATGTTCAAATGCCTTTGTCTTTTTTTTAAATTTTTTTTTACTTAATAAATCAAGATGTTAAAAACTTAACCAAAACCAAATCTGTCATTTTATTTGCAGCATCAACAAAATAAAATGTAAACACAATTCCATTTAAATCTTAGAATGACAATAATTTCAAGTTATATTAGAGTCAATTTTAGTTAGTAAAGTCTGAAGCCAGAATTTTTGTTGTCGATCCCATACACACAGGAGCTTGCACGTAATTTCTTACTTGTCATTACGAGAGGGGTTGGATGTGCTGCCCTCCTCCTTAACAGTTAAGCTCTAATTACCCGGACCTACGCCTTACAGATCGGCTAGCAAAAGCAAAGTCACGGAAATAGACAGACATGATGGCGATCAGAGGGAAGATGACCTCGTTTCCTTCTGTCAACAAACCACGTGTATCTTTAAAATGACATGTTTGAGATAAAATTATGTGCAATTCCTCTTTATTATTTACTTAGTCTAAGTACTTACAATCCCATTAAAATTGAATTGATGTAGAAAAGCAAACTTTTAAAGGTGCCCCGACCACATTCCTTGGGTCTCCTATCTAATCTTTGTATTTTAAAGTAAACAAGTAAAGAAAATCGAAAAACGTGCGAAAATAAAACCTTAAACTGGCCTCAAAAGCAGTGGCCCACATTTGTCCTGAAATATAGGCAACAAGGTCTAAGGTCAATTCAGTAAACGGGTCAAACCCTCAGTTATATTGCACATCTCAATACAACCGATCCTTGTTTACTGCTGCTGTGTGAATGCATTTCCTAAGGCTACGACACTAAACTGCTAAGATAATGGAAAAACGTTTGCCTGTGAAGAATAGGATAGCCCTCCTACTGCTAACAACTGTCCATCAACTCATCAGACGCCAGGACCCCCGTCTGACCAACTTGAAACTTCAACAAAAGTCAAAGATTAAAACAAAAAGATAAAATAAATAAATAAATAAATTCAAAGTAAATACAAGGATATTTTAATATCTGAAATTTTTTATTAAGATTTTTTTGTAATTTTTAAGCTATAAAAGAATGACATGCAAAATTTTCAAAAATCAACCAATCCAAATAAAGTCTTGTTAAAATTGGTACTAAAATTATCTGAAAAAGTGCAAAACAGCCAAGTAAACAACAACAACCCATAAAACTCGCATCTTTACATAATTATAGTTTTAAAAATGTTCTATAGGATGAGTATTTTCGGTTGGAAATTTACCACCAATTCGAGTTCGATAATGGAAATTAAGAGCTAAAACCTGAAACTTGTGGAAAACATGTGAATACAAACATTGCATTTATAACTCACCAATGTTTACATGATAAAGTGCAACAGGTTTTATGCTTGAATACACAACTTTGTTTTTTTTTATAAAAATAAATGTTCTATCATTCTATCAGTTTATTGATCATTTTACACATGTTGGTCACTGATTCAACATTCACAGTTAATTCTAATTTGGTTAATAAGTGTGCTATATACTAGAGAGTTTCATTAAACGTTAAGTTTTGAAAATTTTACGATTTTCTATTAATCACGTAAAATGTGATACAGATAATTATGCTTACGACATGCAATTCACACATAAAACAAAAAATTTAAAACTTGGGTACAATGTCAATTGGATCACTGGCTTTCTCATATAATTCGGACTACCGGTGTGCAGAGAATTCGTGAATTCATAAATAGCTAGACAAACCAAGAAGCAACTTCAGAGTTCTCAGTGAAATGTTGTTTGTACCCAAGTTTTAAATTTTTTGTTTCATGTGTGAATTGAATGTCGATCTAGAGAGATTGCCTGCCTCCATTTTATTGTGTTTCATAAGTCTTTCGTTTTGGGATTTTGCATTTTTCCTCTTTTGAGTTTTCACGATTAGTGGAATGGATACAGAAATCGCGTGACAAATCCAAAAGTGTAAAATTGCCTATATTAATGATATGACTGATACGACTAATGTTTGAACTTTTGAAACCTTACTTTATTTAATTAAACGTTTAACTTAAAAGTTTTTACATTTCTCAAATTTAATATCACCTAATTGAATGTGATCTTTTGCATTAATTATTCAAGAAATTCTTATAAAGAAAGATGTAAATCATTTTAACCACATAGGTTTGAATTGGTATTGATTTACATTCATTTCCCTATAGCTCATTATTCATCCTCAACACATCAAATTAACTTGTTCGACAAAAAATTCTTTAAAAAAAAAATCAATTCTCTGAAATATCGATTTTAAATGTTTTGGATACAGTATATAGTTAGTCCTAAAAACAACTCAACTAAATTCTCAATAGGGACAGATGGTCCATAAAAATCAATGCATTCACACGATTTTCGAGGGAAACTACCAAATCCTTCTCGGTAACTCATTCACTCTAAGGGAGGGGTAAAAAAAAAATCAATGAAAATTAAGTCATCGTGACACACAAGTTTTTCCCGCACCACGAGACCCATCCCATCCCAACCCAATCAAGATGATGATGATTCAACACTGGCATTTTTTCATGAATTGTTCTGAAATCCCCCTCGACTGGTTTCCGGAATTGGAGCGAAATAAAATTCCTAAATAAGTCAATTTGCACATTTTAAAATGCAATTTTTTTTTCAATTTATCTTATTTTACAACGCACGAATCCCCGAGTAGCGAAAAGCGTCATCTAGTAGCGACATGTCGCAACAAGTGACATTTTCTAATTTCTCAATTCACTTTAAACACAGTAGCACACTGGGACTGGCAATACCAGCTGTGTCTCCTTTCTTTCATTTGATGTTCGTAGGGGGAAACAAAACTCCAAAAGGGACCCATACCTTTTTTATGCCCCCTTCTACACTAATTTATTTTACCAAACTCGTGCTAAAAGCCTATATCGAAGTTCAAATGACAGAAGAAAAAGTTGGTGGAGTGGGATTGAGGGGTGATCCAATATCAACGCAGGCTTAAGGGGGTTGGCAGCCAAAGGTTTTCATCGATCATCGTTCAGTCCGCGTGTGCGGTGCAAGGGGGTCCACGAACACGCATTCAGCTTTCATCTTTCATAAACGGGACCAATGACAACCCAGCAAGATTTACTGCCCGGCCCCAACATGGTGCGTGATAAGCCTGTCACGGCTTTACGTCACAATTTGCCTGCCCCACACTCTCGTTGTTCCCATCCTACAACATAAGTCTGGGTCTCAACGGAACTCTTTGTCCCTCCGAGCACGATAACAGCACGATGGGTTGGGCCAACACATATCAGGGCTGGACCTTGTTTACACTCTAACACACAGATGTTGGCTTCATATACACATCAATAAGAGCTATGAATTTGTGATGAAGGGAGAAGCGAATGAAAGGGAAAGAGCGGAATTCAACATATTCAAATCCTTTGTCTGACAATTACTTGAAAGACTAGTAAGCAACCACTGTGTTGTTTACGACCACAACATTCAATATGAGTTAAAGAGGGTTTTCGAGTGCGAATAGACTCCCCTTGGCATCTTCGTTCAACCGTTCTGATTTATAATTATGCACATTTTTCGCTCAGTGAGCCAGAAACTGAAGAGAAAACAGGAATTCTTTTACAAATCTTTTGTGTATCTACCGCATAAACTGTCTTAAGTTACACCCAACATTTTTTTATGGAAGGAATTTTTTTCTTTGTACAAGTGTTATCAGCATCACCTTCATCCCAACTTGTTTTTTTTTTCTTCTTTCTTTCCCCAACCCGAATTTCCCCATTTACAACCCTCAAACACAATTCGCACGTGCCCGGCATTGCAATCTTACTTTAATCCCTCACAATCGAGCTTAAGTGGGTTAAATTCAATCGCATTTCCATTGCCCTTAACCCCATCTCACCACAATAAATGACAACCCACGACACATTTCCACTTTCAATGCTCCAATTGCGGTTCGATGGAGTCTGTAAACAACAGCTTTGCTGATAGGACGGCCAGTTTAAGGCAACACCTCCATATCTACATAGACAAGTGTAGCACTTCAGCGCTCGTCACAACTCGTGTTAGGAATCCCCAGAACGAAATCCACGTTCTCGCACGAACGGGAATCAGTGTCTACGCAAAGCTTAATTAATTGAAGCCTGGAATCTTGATCCTCTAAAGTGACCTCAAACGTTCAGCTCCCTAATGAGTTGGCGGCGTGTCGGGGGTCTTCCAATCGGATTACTGGACGGCACCGCAAGCCGAGCCCCGCGTAAACAAAGGCCCCTCCCCCTTGTCAGGCACCCCTACTCGCTTTTCGTTCGAATGGAAACGGGTGGCATTTTTCACTCGATCGTCATTTGGACCCATTTCGAGCTCGTATCGCTCGCGATCGATTCAAATAGTCGTTCGGAGGTTAATACCAGATAACTGTCCCCTCGTCCCGAGTTTCACCATGAAGAGAACAGACCCTTTTTACGACGTGAAAATCACGATAGCGCGCTCGTCATTGGCTGCTGGCGGCCACGTGACCAGCGTTTTCGCTGAATCTCATTAAGTAAGGGGGCAGTGGACGCCCGTGTGGTTTGTGTGAGGGGGAATCACAAATCATTTGTCGCTTGCACCATAAACTTCATTATGAGCTCGTATTTCAGCAATATTTCCCCGAATAATTGGTCGAACAATAATCAAGAGCAGTTTTATGTACAAAATGCAAAGTACGCTAACCATCACTACCCGGTGGTTTCAGAAAATTACAACCAATACAGCACCTCGCCGCCATTTGCCCCTCGGTATCCCGCCTACGGTCGCCTCGAGGTGGGCACAGTGCCCTCAAAATCCGTCGCTTACGAGTCCCACAACCCCACGTACGACGGACAAAGTTTTCTCACTGCTGTAGCTCCACGCAAAGAAGCCGATTACCCCAGCTGCAAACACGGCGGCTTCACTGCAAATACCGGCGCCATTTCTGATGCATGCGCACAACAGCCGTTCGACGTGGGACAAACTATCGGCTATCCGCCCAAACCCCCCAATTTTTACCCTTGGATGAAATCGTATACAGGTCAGTCAACAGACGGATAACCGTTTTACCTCTTATATTCGCTCTTGACCAGGTGTCACAGCTAATAACAGTGCACCTGCGCGTTTCGCGCTCAATTACAAATTATTTTTTTCAAAAAAAAAAAATGTATCACGTGGATCGCGCACGCTCAGTTGATCCGGTTGCCATGTTTGTTTCGTAGTGTTTGGGTGAGATTAATGAATGGAAAATTATATTTCCGTAGTATGCGTAATGAATGTGTGGTTACTTTTAGATTTAGAAGGGACGAGTGTAGTTTAAGTCTGAAGTAATGTGTTTATTTCCAGATAGCGGCCACGGACCAAAGCGAACGCGGCAAACGTACACTCGTTTTCAAACGCTCGAACTCGAAAAGGAATTCCATTTCAATCGGTATTTGACAAGGAGACGAAGAATCGAAATAGCACATGCGCTAGGATTGACCGAACGACAGATCAAAATCTGGTTCCAAAACAGGAGAATGAAAGCAAAAAAAGAGAACAAATTACAGAATGGACAATCCACCGAAACAACAACGGACGAAATCAAACAAGAAACGAGCAAAGATGATGACGAAATGACCGACGAAGATGAAGGGTTATGTAGCTGAAATTCAGTCGCTTCAGAAAATATTCAATTCACCAAAAAAGAAAAGAAAGAACTCCATACGTCACTGAGTCGTTGTTTTCTTCTTTCACTCCTTCCCTTTCCCTGACCCCGGTTGACCTCGGGAGGATTGCACCTCGAGCCAAACTCATCCTTCCCCCGTTTTGACAGACTATAAAATGAGGACAAAACATTTTATGACACAAGGGAGCAATTGGACAAGGGCACCCAGGGATTCTGTCTCAACACATCGGACACGAAGTACGGAACAAGAAAACTATCGCTCAAAATTGAGGGCGCCATTTTGGGGGTCATAATAACTTCGCACCAAAAACTTGCATAAAAACTCAGGACATGTAGAAGAAGGTAGGAGAAATCTACTGGACCTTTCAATTTGCTGAAATACTCGTGATTTGTGCTCTGATTTCATTGTGAATACATGCAATGAATAATGAAACCCTTTACTTGTTTTTACTTTATCAAACAGGCAATCACAATGACACTATTTTTATAGCTAGACTTTTCATTTAAGTTCCTATTATGATTTGCTCACTTGAAATATTTGTGTGTGATGTATTTATTTAGCTAGTCTTAATTATTTTATTCTTTACTTCGAACGAATTTATTAACAATTTGTTTGTTCAAATTTTCTCCTCAGGTTCCTAAAAATAAGAAAATCTTGTCAAATTATTTACACAGTTTACTTGTTCCTACTGCATTATCATGTGATCATTCCTATTTTTCATTAAGGTTCCAAGGCCTAGTGTAAAGTTTTAAAAACAAACTTCTCTGGCGTAAAATTTCTAGGATTCAGAGTGATGTTTTCTGCCTGAAATATTTCTTGATGCAAACTGTATTTACCTCATATCAGATTGCTAGATACGTATTTATTTTACAAGTACTAATTTTAAGAAAAATGTCTATTTTATATCTATTATTTTTAAACTCGTCTAACATTTTACACTTTTCAGAAGAACTTTTACAGGGGTTTTTTTCAAGCCCATATTTTCTGAACAAATTCTCAATGCATCACTTTCTATGCCATATTTTTAAATAAACAGTTTTCAAATTTTGTAAACAAGCATATTACGAAAAAGAGTTGAAAACACGGGTCAAACTGATATTTTTCATATCTTATCTGCTCAATTGCTCAAACCAGTGCCAAAGAAAAATAGTAATATATTAAAAACTTAATTTATACAAAAAAAAAGAAAAATAAAACGGTCTAAAATGCTAAGTGCCGTGTAATTTGTATGTTGGAACGTGTGCTTTAATGGTAAATGAATCAATTCTAATTTAATTTTGAATGTATTGGTCCATAGTTACTTTTACAAACTGAATGCTAAACATTTTCAGTGTTAAAAATTAATAAAACCAATCAGACATTCTCTATTTAAAATTACAGAAGGAATTCAAGGTAATTCATTTTGAAATTTAGTTCTTATCAACATTATGTGTATATATCCATTTAATCTCTGACTTTCTCTAAGAATTCCAAAAATTCAATGAGTTTGATTAACATTTTACTGATAAAAACTAAGTGTTTGTACCTTTGTTAATTTTTTTTCATTTGTAAGTGACTACAATGTTCAATGTGTGTTTGTTGTTTGTGAATATGACGAGTGAATACAAAAGAATTTTTTTTTCTCATTACATACCGAAGTTGATGAAAGACTATGTAAAATGAGCTATTCAAATAGAATTTTGAATAAAAATTGCAATATAAAAATACTGGGTTCATTTCTTAAACTTTTGAAAAATAATATTCAAAAAAATGCAACATAAAACGCATGAACTCAGTCAAAATCAAATCAAATTTAACAAACTGTTCCTTCAAATTTAGTTGCAAAAACAGTGAAAAGAAAAAAGTTTTTACTCTTCCTCGCCTCGTTTTCTTTTGTGTAAGGTATACAAATTTCATCGAGGAAAAAAACTTTTGCTCTGACTCACATTCGGTCTGTATATTCGGTGCATTTTTTCCGTTAATAATCTCATCTTCGATTACTTTGCTCATCAATCATCCCTGTCGAATTGATGCAACGCGAATGAATGGAGACTTGCATGAGTAATTTTTTCCAGTTGCAAATTCTGACATGCCAGTGAAAAATGAACCTGAGTGTCTCCTTTCAAAGCAGTATGCTACACAGCTCACATAGAAATTAAGCCAAAATTAAACAAAAAAAGGAAACTTCACTCTCGAACAAAAAAAAAAGTGAATTTTTTATTTTTTTTCCATTGAAAATGCGCGATATTTTATTTAATTAATTTGCTGCGTACAGACTGTGCGTAATTACAGTGTAATAATAGTAATTGACAGTTAATTGAACAGAACCCCTTGATAAAAGCTCTTCCTCATTAATTTTTTCTGTGCATCCTGAGAGCGAACAGAGTAAAACGATGTCTCTTTGACTTGGGTATATCTCTGTTGATAGCGTGTTCAAATAGTTATCCCGAATCGCATTTAAACCGCTGCAACTCTCAATCAATATTTGTACACGGATGCATGCAGAATTTAAACGAGAGCTATTGTTTACATTCTCTTATGTGTAATTTTTACATTATAAATCAACACACTATCAAAAAATTGCTGCCATGCGTCCGTGTATCAATCTCTTAATATTCCCTAGCCAACTATGTTGAATAACATGTCACTTTATCTTCATGCACTTCATCAATCATTCAACTCCCACTGGTACAAAAATTTGCCTCCACAAATTTTTATGTCGCTACCATCGGACGGCCATTTTTGTTTACATCTGACGTCAGAATGGCGGCTTCGGTTGTATGTAGAGCAAGTCGATCGCGATCGCGAGGTTAGTTGCATTTCCATCACTATTAACACAGTTCGATTGAATGATGTGCACAAACATCTACCTCTTTAAATAGTTTAAACCGAATTTTCCGCGTAGGAAACAAAATTTTCACTTTCTAGCCAACTATTATTTTTTTTTCTTTTCTTTTTTTGAAATACAGCATTCCTTTGTGCTATCACCTTGAGGGTGCAGAATGGCGTTACCTGCGGTGAAATTTGTTCCGACTGAGAACAAGGACTTTTCCTCTTTCTACTCTTCCTCATGGCAAAGAAAAGAAGGGAAGCAAAGGGTTATATTTTATACTTGTCTCGTGTTTGCCCTGAAGGCCTCGTATGAAAAGGGTTGCTGGAAGAGTGGCCATATAACGAACCGCCCAGTTTATAGGGGAAAGATGTCAAGAATTGAGTCTGTTGGACACCCTTGGTTTGATTGCTTTATGGCACCCTTCTCACAAACGGCCAGCCGTGCCCCAAAACCCGCGAGGCTGCAAAACGGGCTGAAAGGCCACGGACAACCCGTGGTGACCCCTACTGTCGGCACGCTTAAGGGAATACGAAAAACTCCAAAGCTCTGACTTGATTGTGCCTCTTGTTTGTTCGTTTGGCTTTCCTGAGTATTCAGAAATGCCTTCACGCTAACTTGTTTACAATTTTCAATGTCAGGATGCTCACGCAAACTTGCGATGGTGCGCCATGAACACCAGCTAGCCCAAATGGGCCAGGGAGAACAAGATTCGTCAGCTTTTATAAGCAGGCAACGCCTTTAAGATCTACGTAAGAAAATTTATGGCCGCCATAAAAAAAAAGTGTCTGCACATGCTCAGTGCCGAATATGTTTACAATTACTATTATTATTTACAGCTAACGTGTGTATGTTTTGTAAATAAAATACAATTTTAGTGCACACTTGTTACGTTTAATTGTTTTCTTCTTCGAAATCCCACTTTGATTTTTCTTCGCTTTCAAAACGTTTAAAATGCAATAAATTTTATATTTAACTACTACTCTTAAATAACGCAAATTAAGACATTTCGAAATGACACTTTATCTTTTATTAGAATCACAGAGACAAAAAAAGATTTTATACAAATGTGTGAACACCCAACTTTATTTTTAAAACAAAAAATCCAAAACATTTTTTTTTTGGGACTAACACTGCTCACCAACTTGACTCTCGGTCTCGAGCAACGATGGGAGCCATAACTCACTCGGCACGGAGCACGTGGAGCTCACCGTAGCCGCGCCCCGGCACAGCTCGACCCTCCCATGTTCACCACGTGCTTGCACCGCGAACGAAATTTCTGCGAGTGCCACGTACCTAACATAACTAGCGAGTGAACATAGTCAGTTTTGCTCGTAAATCTATGTATAAATACCCGATTAAAACAATACAAAACCCACAAAAACTACACGAAATCCACGCAACGTTAAGCCTCGTGTTGGGCGGCTCTTGCCGTGGCTCAACCCACTTGGCCTGACCTTTTGCACAGTCCTGCCCCCACTACTCTTCCAACTGCTAATTTCACTCAGTGTCGATGAACACGTTATAAATAAGAGACAAAATGCGAGTTTCTGTCTCGGTACTTGAAAAAGCATCGCTTTTAAGAGCGAGTGTAGCGACAATGAGCCGGTGCAGTAGCACGCCAATGCCGGCGAGTGAGCGTCTGCTCCGCGTCGACTCCTCTCCGCCTCGGCATGTGTATACGTTGGTCAGACGGCCCATGCGCGATTTGTAGTGATATAACGACATTTGTTTTAATTATGTCGTCATCCTGATAATAATTTTTGACGTGGGACCCACGTAAGAGTCTCCGAAACGAACCTCAGTACCCCATTTGAATAAACATGTCGGCGTCACGCGACTCCCCTTGGCCGGCTTCAAACGCCGTTTTCTCGCACGATTCCCAGAATCCGTGCGCCTAATCTTCTCACCTGCGTGTCGAGATGCTTTAAGCATTGAGTGTCATCTGGTTTCACGCAATTAAAAGTGTAAACAAGGTACAAACATCAGCCTGGAAAAGTGAACTCGCATGATTATGTACTTAACCTTTCACTCGTGCTCGTCTCCGATTGGCTGTTGCTGGTCACGTGGGCCAGCCGGGCGTGCCTTATATGGAATAATGTGCTATTAAAAGTGTGCCAGAGGTTTCCTGGAGTGCAGTACGGCCATAATTCATCAAAATTGCGTGGAATATTGGACACAATTATTGCCGCGCCACAAATCACACGCGACAGATGAGTTCGTATCAGTTTGTCAACTCGCTCGCAACGTGCTATAACCAACGTGGACAGGACACCTCTGGACAGGACTATTATACGCCGAACGTGCAATCCTACGGCAGCTGCTACAGCCCGGCCGCGTCTCAGACGCACCAATATCCGTACACACAGGCGTCCGTGCCTCACATCCAAAATGGCGACCACTATAGCGGTTCGCAGCGGCTAAGTCATCCCAACAGTAATAGCCGAAGCCCGAGCACTCCGGCGGGCTCGACAGTCGGCCAGGCGCCGAGCTGCAAGTACGCCGAGTCGAACGCGGGCTCCCCGCAAGACTTGAGCGCCACCGGAGGTCACCAACCGCCACAGCGGAGTCCCGAGCATCAAACTCCCGCCCCTCAGAGTCAGGTGGGCGGCCAACAGCAGCAGCAACAAGCTACACAGCCGCAAAATAAGCCACAATACCAGAGCAACCCGCCCCAGATCTACCCTTGGATGAAGCGAGTCCACCTGGGCCAGAGTAAGTAAAAGATTGCCACCGCGGCCTTGAGTCGTAAATCTTGGCGAAACGCGCGAGGCAGGCGCGTGCTCGCACCAGCAGCTGTTCCTGGCACCCGGCTCCGCGTGCTTCCCTCTCGTGTTATACTCTATGAATGAAATGTTGTGTATATGATGAGCAAATGCGTCGTCTGCTTTCTGCTCGGCCGTCACTGGCAAAAATTGGTCAAAAATTGTCATTCTGATGAGAAAAAAATTGCGCGCAAAAACTATGCCCAAAATTTTTGTTTTCAAAAAAAAAAAGAGGGAGAAAAAGTGGTCAAAAAGTAAGTAAAAATGTGTCTGCAAAGAAAATTCGAAGGTATTCGTCAAGTGGGGAAAGTTGAACGAGACACTCGGGCAGTTCGAGCGCTCCGCACGAAGCCAATTGGATCAAGTATCGTTTAAGTTTATGAGTTGCAATAAAAAACTCGTCTCTTTAAACGAACAAGTGGCGAATAAATGTAAGACGCTTGTCTCTCTTTCAAAAATTGTATAAATGAATGAACACAAATCTCTCAAACCAAAAATATTTCCTTGTAGTAAAAAAATATATATTAATTGACGAAACAAAATGCATGCAACCGTTTAAACAAAAAAATGTTTTTTTTTTTAAAAAGCATTCAATTATTTATGTACTCTTGTGCTCTTAATTAGAAATTTCCTTGCATTTCACTCATCATTTATTGGTTAAATCGTGTGATTTATTTTACATCAAAGAGTCAATGTTATCACCTTAAAGACGAACGTGACATTCTCATCCTAAATAATCCTGTGTCTCTTAATTGAAATGCAAATTGTAAAAGAGGGAGTAGGGGCGAATTAATTTTTACTCTGCAGGTGCTTATGTATTAGCAGAAGAATGAGAGTGAAACAGAGAGAGAGAGAGAGAGGCAAGGGGTATAGAGGGGAAAAGTGTGCAGTGGCACTGGTCAATGGGGGGTTATCTGAACGCTTCAAATGCGATCAGTGATATCGGAGATTTTTTTTTCGCCTCACTTTCCAAGTCCCCTCCCTCTCCTTTTCAGTGCGTTTGATGCATGGTTCTCTTCCGCTCTTCCCCTGCCCTCCTCCCTGCCGCTCACCCCGTGTGCCAAGCTGCTGAGCCGCGACTTGAAAAAGGCATGGCTCGTGGCTTTTCTATGTGTGTACAATTCGATTGTATATTACTGAGTGAATTCGAGTGTAAAAGTTGATTTTTTTTCTTTTTTTTTTCTTTTACTTTTTCTGCATCATAGACGGTGTGAACGGTGCGGAGACCAAGCGACAGCGAACGTCCTATACCCGGTATCAGACGCTGGAATTGGAGAAGGAGTTCCATTTCAACCGCTATCTGACCAGGAGGAGGCGAATTGAAATTGCGCATGCCCTCTGCCTCTCTGAACGTCAGATTAAGATCTGGTTTCAAAACCGGCGGATGAAGTGGAAGAAGGAGCATAAGATACCCAGCGTCAATCAGGTGCCGGGGCCTATCGTTCATGCCGATCTCGGCTCGGACACTAAGGGTTAAGTGCAGAAAACAGACGAGACCCACCATCACACACCCACACCCTTCCAGGCTTCCCTCAACCTCGTTCATTTGTCACCCGTAGACCTCTGGATCCAGCTCTTGATTCATTGGCGGTCCTCATCTGTATAGACAGTGTTTTCCCTCACAATCCCCTATTAGCCACATCGGCTTTTCCCACCCCTCCCACAGCACAGTTAGTTGTGTGATGTGCTTGGTTGCTTCGTCTAAGAGTGAAAAACCCCGTGCGTCAAGCCGGCGCGAAAATCCGTCCATCCACACCCCTACACCAAGGGGCCTGTCGATGGCTCACGAGGTGCACCCCCTCTGTAACCCGTAGAGGGATGGGGCATCTCGATCCAATGAAGTTATTGGCCACGCGAGCGGCCGCACGGGGACCTCAGGTTGGGGGCAAACAGGCAAAACTCTTATGAAGTATCGTTCTTTTCTGTTGTAATGACAGCAACATCATCCATCATATTTTTCCCTTCCATTAACAGAAACAAAGAAATGGAAAAAAATTAATAGGGAAGCCCATGAGACATGTCACTTACGAGAGAATAAACACAGCCCACGTTTAATTAATTGTACTATATGATATTTTGTATCACTAAAAACGACTCACCCTATCGTCAACTTTCCACCTGTCAAGGCAGAAAAAATTACAAGTTTGATATGAAAACCTAGCAGCTGGAATATTTCTGCATGCTAGCTTCTTTTCCGTGTTCGATCACGAAACGTGTCAGATACTTTTCAATTCAAAAATAACTAAAACTAAATGTAAAAGGCAAATAATCAATTGATTTTTGAATTTTTTATTTCAGATTATATTTGGAGATATAGAAATGAAAACTTTTCATCGTTTTTAAATTTTTTTTTTATTTTTATCTTTTAAACAACTATTAGTCAACGACAATCAATCAGGTTTTAGGTTGTCGTTAAGAAGTGTATAAGGGCTTGTACTTGAATTGCTATGATGTTAAGTATCAATGGGCTCCCTGATGAACCTTTGTAGCAAAGTGTCAAATGAAAAAGATGAATGAATTTTTGCATGGGCTTCTGAATTAAGCAATCTACTGCTTGACAAGTGCTGTAGAATTGTATTTTTTTCTTCTTCTACATTTTTTTTCTTGCAATAACACTGCCCCTTGCATTTATCTGTTATTTTCTTTAGTTAAAATGATATACTTAAAAGGAAATGTGTTGTTAAAACTTCTAATTTGTTTGTAGTCCTCTAACTTATCCACCTTCAATTGCCTGGGCGTACACACAAATCGTCATCATAACCCTTCTTGTATGATAATAACAATAATACTATTTAATAAATAAATAAAACAATTGTAATAATGATAAACTATGATAATAATAATACTCAGTGAACCTACTACTTAAAGTACTAAATAATAAATAAAAATGTGTAATATCATTTTAAAAAAAAAACAGAATTAGAGAAGGTAAAACTGTTTTGTGTAATAGTTTTTTCATATTAGATATGATGAAATTGATGTTCAAAAGTGATTCACTCGTCTCCACTGTGTTTTTACATGTTCAACAACTATAAGCATGAATCTTTGTATAACCCAACCATAATGTGCATAGTCACCATGTTCATAGGTAAAACAATTAACTGCCTCTTAGCAAAACTAATAGAGACGAGATATTTTTTCAAAAATAAAAAAATAATAAACAAATGGAACGTGTTCTTATAACAATCCATAACTTAAAAGTCAAATTACGGTTATATACAGGGTTATTTTGTAGAAAGAGGCCAAATAGCCTATAGTAAAAGGATGTGTGCAAATATACTCAACTAAAGTGAGCATAATGCTCACTTATTTGTATATACTTAAAAAGTTTTTTTTCTCTTATTTTCCCCTTTTTTTCATTTTTTCAAAACCCCTTTCTTTTTCTAATAATTTTCTATATATAACAGCTTGAATTTCTATCCCACAAACAAAAAAAAATCGACCCCGGGGTCTCGCCTAGCTCTGTCAAATGAATCAACGACTCCCCTTACCCAAACCCCATTGGTCCTTCAATTGTAAAAGCTTAACCCACGATTTTCTTCCACTGCAACCTGAAACTTAAAAACGGACAACTCAAGTGCAGGGGTTGGTGGTTTCCTGTAGACTCGGGTCAGCCAGGCGACTTTCAAAAATTTACAAATGCGACTCCCAACTGTTGATTTCATCGGTTTCGTCGAGTAAAAAAAAAACACCAGTTGAGGAGGCGCTTTTCAAATTTCAAAATTATAAAGATTTTATTCACTCTTTCAGAATTCTTATATTGGAAAAGCATTGACTTCTATAGCAAATCTAGTAGTCTTCAATTTTTTATTCCGTGCACAAAATTGCCCTCGTTGATCGCTTTATCAACTGACCATTGGTCACGCGCAAGACTTGGAACGTGGTAATCGTAGTGATCAGAGGAGTGTATTGGAGCTTTGTGCCTTTCCGTATATCGAAAAGTCTTCACGCCGAAGTAAGCACTAAGATTTACTCTCATTGCATAACCAACTTGATTGTCTTAACCCTAAACCCAATAATTCGCACTCAAAGAAAAACAACTGAAAAAGCGAATAAAAAGAAAAAGAAAAAAAATATATATCAGCGAGACAATTTATTCCAGTCAGCGCCACCCCTGCACTCTTTTTTTCTTCTTCTTCCCTTGCTGTCGATTCTTGACGGGCTAGGAGCGATGAAACCTACTCCCCCTCAAAAGATATCAGTGGTTCTAATTAGAGGCTCACAAGATGAAGAATGCCTCTTAGACAGACGGCAGCGTTTTCTTTTCTACCAAATCATGATTCGAATGCGTGCTTGCTTTTCATCCGCGTCGCATCTTAATGAACCCTTTTCCCCTCAGAGAGATTTATTTATGCCCTTTTCTACGCTTTATTTTTCTCGAAATTATTTGAAAATATACTGTAAAAGTGTATGGCAAGTAAAATTTCTTTCGAATGTTTTATTTGTTTATCATTTTAATTGTTTGTTATAGTTTGTAACTTGTTTAGTTTAATATAATACTTTGAAAAATGTTTCGTTTTGTTTGTTTTATTCGTATGTGTGCGTAAAAATTCATACTATGTGTGAGATTAATGTGTTTTCATTCCATGTTAATACAAAAATTGTTGCTGCTGTAGATAGCAAAAGGCGACGAAAGATTGGGTTTTTGTGTTACAGTGATAGATTTTTTTTTCCCTCCCGCACATTCAACAGTGTGATGAGTTTTGTAAAGCCTTTGATCAAAAAATTGATCTCACGTAGATGACATTACAACTGGTGTAATTCATGTATTCCCTATGTCAAACAAACAATAAAAATCATAATCTGATACTACAGTTTAGTTGTTGTTTATTTCGCTTGTTTTCATTTTTCCCCCTTATTACACAATTATAGAGTCCGTCCGAGTTTCAAGTACATTCGATTAATTAAAGCAAAAATTTGATACTTAAATTTTAAAAAATAAAAAATATTTTAAAAATAAAAAGAAGAATGTTTTTATGGAAGAAAAGAAAAAAATACAGATTTTTTTGTAATTGCAGAAACTAAATGTTTAAGCATTAAAATTCGGTTTATTCCATTAAAAATAAAAGATTTATTTCTTGAACTCACTGTAATTAGCTATCGCAGGTTAGTAAACTATATCGATTTTTTTTAATCAATAACTTAAATCATTGACATTTCGCTACCACTTAGAATCAAAACACAGAAATAAAAGGAAAAAACACTAAGAATTTTGTAAACACGGTTGTTTTCACTCAAAAATTCTTGTTAACTGGGGTGTATACGATTTAAATTCAAAGTCTCCACCTCATAAAGAATTGATAAGTTAAAAAAAAAAAAGTGCTGCTATGATGTGGCGCCCTCGAAAGGGATTCCTCCAAACTAAAAGCAGTTCTTAAACTTCACTCTGCACGAATACGCCCTCGTACGACAGATTCTTGCGTTCCAGCAATTGAATTAACTCCATACAACCACGCACAAACACATTGTTTCATCTAAATTCGAATTTTTAACCTTAAAATAAACAGGTTTAAAAAATGTTTTTCCCCTTCCTTGTTTATTACGTCGTATTTCGGTATTTGATTTATGCAATGATGAGTTTTAAACCACAAAACAAAATACGGTATTTAACTAATTTTTAAACAATTTATACAAAAAAATTAAAAGTAGCGATAATTACAAATATTTTGCCTAATTTTCTTCCATTTCGATTCATAATTGTTTTGTTTATTCAATCAATTCAATTCAATCATTTAAATGTATATTCTTTTACAAATATTACGTTTTAACCTTGTCCCTTACATCTACGACGGTAAAAGAAATAAACCGATGCTGTCACCTACCGTTAATTTTAACCACCACCTAAACAAATAAACACACGATAATATAAATAATAAATCGTACCTCTATCAGACTCGACTTCCGTTTCATAAATTACATGGGTGTTGTTCCTGCCAAACATTCTCAAATAAGTAAACAAACAAATTTTATTCGAAACCATTTATTTTTTATTCATTCCAAACATAATAACATTGTGCCTATTAAGTCACTTCAAACAACTTAGATGAAAATATGCAAACACATAAGCTTCCTTGTGTAACCAAATACGGAGCCAGCTGCAGTGTGTCTGCAAGTCAACAATTTGCCTCATTCTATTTTTTTAATGATTACTTTTCCACCATTCAACACCAGTTACAGGTCCCCAAAAAAAAAAAAAAAAAAAAAAAAAAAAAAGAAAGAAAGAAAAAAAAACTTCCGAGCTTTGATTTTTGCCCCTGATATCCTTACAACGTGACTAGGAGAGTAATAAAACAGACCAGTCAAACCATTTCAAGCGCAATTGATGTCATCCGACACTCGACTCAAT
Organism: Strigamia transsilvanica; assembly: GCA_034701245.1. Taxonomy (NCBI): domain Eukaryota; kingdom Metazoa; phylum Arthropoda; class Chilopoda; order Geophilomorpha; family Linotaeniidae; genus Strigamia; species Strigamia transsilvanica. The sequence continues at coordinate 71,650 of JAQIXU010000033.1, read as the reverse complement.
TGCCCCATTAACATGTTACGTATGCGAGAAGGGAGAAAGAACCCAATGACCCCCACTGTCATCTGAGATGGGTCATCAACACCGCCTTGGCTGACCAAGGAGAATCCCCAGTCAGCCAGTATCATATCTTCTTCATTGCTCGCGGGCCTCGATTCCATCGTGTATTGGTCCGTGCTAAACACCCTCCCCCTACCGACCATAAAACTGAATGGGCATCGGGTAGGGCCCTTTTGTCACCAACTATTCTTTGTTTGCCTCGACTGTCAAAGGAAAAAAAAAGTTGCGACTAATTTTCACATACAATGAGTGTTTTATGGGTTTGAACAGCGCGCCACCATTGGTACATCCGGGTCACGTGAGGGCTCTAAAATGAAGAAATTATGACTTGTGTCTGGAAAAAATACGACTATACAGCAGGAACAAAAGGGCCCTGGTATCGCATGCAATTGGTATCGCTTTCCCAACTGCCACTCGCAAGGGTTGGGTCCCTTTAGCACACCACCGAATCGATGGTATTGCACCAATAACGAATGCAACGGCTTCGTAGCCCATCGACGGAGGCTCCATGCTTCGAAGGGGAAACCGTGTTGTGTGTGTCAGTGTGCTTACCGCCCGTTTGATCTTTATGGCCACCGGAAGACATCTTAGAATGAAACCAATCGGCGGGAAACGGGCTCGAGCCTGTACAATCTTAAGCGCGACTACTAGCACCAGCAGCAGCGACGGCAGCGGGAGCACCAGCGAGTGCCGCTAAGTGGTTCTCGGGTCTAGGTTTACACTGCTTGCGTCTCCACCACGAGCGCCTAAAAGGTAAGCTTACAATTTTGTGCTAGGCTAGAGCGACGTCCCTTTACCGTACACCTATTTACCGCGCGCACACATCGCTCGTTCTAGCGTGTGTCGTGCGACCAAGTGATGTAACACTTTGGTGTTGGTGGCGGTGTGGTTGGCTTCACGTCATGATGAATCGAGTGTGTATGTGTGTGAAGCCAGTTTGCACTGGATTCAGCACAATGCCCGCCCTTCAACGCAACGGGCGAGCGCAGCGCACACATCACGTGCTGCCTCTCTCGTTCCTTGCCCTTCCTCCTCACTCTCCGTTCTTCTTTTTGCTCGCACTCTGACGTCGGTATATTCGCAAGTAGCCCGAGTTGCGAGTTGAAAAAACTACACAACTACACCGTCAGCCCTAAGCCACAACGCGACCAACTGCAGCAGCCAATATTGTGGCGGCGCACGAATCATGGCAGCCACAGCCGCCATTGGTCTCGCTGTACCACATCTCTGCTCTTACTAATCGAGCCTTTTCTTAACATTTTTAACTGTTCGCTGTCATTCACATGTCCATTTTCGTAACACGTTTTCAACTATAGTAGTGCTCCCCACAACATTTCCTACTTATTTTCCCTCGTCTTTATGTCTGCTCACACTTGTGCGCTTGGGATCTAAAATGGCGCATACTCGAGGTCATTTCTCGATTCGCCCACGGCAAGTGGTGACGAGATTCATATTCGCATATTAAGTTGTAACGTCTGCAAATTGATGATTGGACGCCTTTCAACGGTTGCTTTGTTCATTTCCCTGTTTTGTATAGAAATAAGGGGTTGTCTTTTCGGCCTTGCAGATTAGCCCCGTGAGTTGGCACTTTTTCTCCCTTACGAGCTTCATACCCATCTAATCGATAAAGTTAGGCACTTCTAATGATTCCCCAAGTACTTCAATAATATTACCTTAATTGATAGAATCAATTCGCAAAAAAATCTTTCATTAATGTGGTTAGATTTAACTCTGCTTGAATTTTTATTGGCATAATTGAAGAGTACGGAGTCGTGGGTTTAGCCACACCTAAAAATGGCGGTTGGCCTCAAGCGCTGCTTGCTCTTTCTTTCTGCTCACCTAACTCGCAAAACAGATACGTAATCAGCCACCTAGAAAGAACCTTTTTCAAGAATGGATATATTTTTTTTTTAACAAATTCAATATTTTAGAAGAAAAAATAAATTGAATATGTTTCATAACAAATAAATTCAAAGAAGTGATTTCTTAAGATTAGAAATTCCTAAAATTTATTCCGCTGAATAGATTTACACCACATAGAGCACTGGCAAGTCAAGCGTGCAGTCATAAGACATTTACCTCACAAAAGCGAGAATGAATAAAAGAAGGAGTAAAAAAAAGGATTAAAAAAATGTTCGTATGCCATTTGAATGGTTGCCCAAATACCTTCACCATCATCACATTAGCGGGAATGTGTTTGAAATGCCAGTCCTCCCTTCAGGTCAACCAGAACAGCATTCCGTCATTAGTACAGCTTGAGAGACTTTTCGGAAAAGAAAAGCATCACATTTATTATTTATATAATGTCATATATTTATTTATACTAACTGATAAATAAATATACCAGGATGTGTGCCGCGTAAGGGAAATTCTAGTCAGTATTTCCTATTTCTAGTGTCATGTAATAACCTGAATCTAAATTAAAGTCCTTTTACACGTCCGCAAAATGTTTGAAAATCATTTTCAATTCACTTTTTACTTTCTCCAGCATGTGGTGCCAATGTGTAATCTCCTTTTTCTTAAGAACCATGTTTATTGCACAAACACGACATTTATTCGCCATTTTATTAAAAGTGAAACAGACCTGCTGTTATATAGTATTGATTCACGTTGCACGGCATAAACTGCACAATGCACTAAACTGAAAACATGTATAACCCAAAGCTCTCAAATCGTTACAAAATCTTGAATATAATTTAAGAAATGCAAAAAGCACAATAATTTTAAATCAAACGCGCAATCCCAATCTAAATTAAATTCGGAATTCTATTTAGCTTTAAAGAAAATAAAATTGATTTCTTCTCAGCAAAAAAAAAAAATCCATTACAACATTTGACGATTCAGTCATTTTAAGTTACACAGTCCTTTCTAATTAGTTTCATTTCAAATTTTCTTATTTTTACAAATGAAAGAAAATAAATAATTATTTATCAGAAATAAGTAATTGTAGTTAAACGTTTTGTCATTTTAATAATAAAATTACAGATTAATCCAAAAATTATTCTTTAACGGCGCTAAATTAAAACTGATTGCAAATTACCTCCCTTAATTTCCCAATTTCCGTTTTTTAAATTCTACACTTATAAAAGCCAGTTGTTTTGAATTTGATTGAAAATTTATGCAACGCTTTAGCCCATGTTTGCCATACAAATCAAAAACATTCTCAACAGAAAACAAATTCTCTGTACCAGTCGAGACTGTGAAATGAATTCTTTAAAAAAGAAATCCTTTTTGTAAATTAGCTCTACACATATTTGTTTTAGAGACTTATTTCTACTTTTGTACACGCCCCTCGGTTGATCGACAGATCCCTTGTGGAAGCCTAAAGCTGAGCCTGGGATTGGTAGTGCCAGGTCGGAGCGAGCGCCACTAGCGACAGGCAGGATTAGGCGGCTGGAAACAGCTGTGGACTTTCCCGTCGCTTAATCCAATTAAAGCTTGAGACCCCTACACAGTGAAGGAAGGAAGTGATCATCACACTGCTTGCGACGTGTCTAACACAATTGCAAATTATTGATCCAAAAATGAATTTTGTCCCTTATTAAAAAAAAAGAAAGATGTTTTGGATAAAAATTGCCATCGCATTTTTAAAAAAGCAACACATACGCCATTGCCTTTTGTATGCAATGTGACAAAACTCATTGGTTAAGAGTGTGCCCCAACCACCAATTGACGCACAATATTTACCCCAAGCCTCCATTTAACGACCTGCACTTTTGTTGAGTATGTGCCTTTTGTTTCTGCTTCGATTTTTCCACAGCTGCGTCACTGATGGGTGGCATGGCAGGCAGAGCAGCTGACCCAACCCCGAAAAATCATTTATCAATCGAGCCAATGGCAAGTCACAAGACTTTTTTTTTTCTACTTTGTAGCACCCTCAATTTTCTCTATATTTTCTCTTTGGAAACAGCATATGTTTTTCCATTACTTGATTTGCATCGCCCTCAAAACTGTATACAATATAAAATTAAACGCATTGAAATCAAATATTTTCTTCAACACGTATTCATGAAGAAAATATGATGAAAATCTCTTTCGCTTTAATGTAGTAAAGTATCTATCTACAACCCATTACCCAACAAATAATTTGCCTGTGAGTAGTGGGGGAAATTTTGCAGTTTCATTCCCTGAGTTTCGGTGATCGGTGCAATCTAATGAAATATTAAAAAGATCTCTTCATTTAATAGGGGGAAAAGAAAATAGGGGACAGGAAAGAGAAATCTTGGTTTTTATTACAACGATGACACGGTCAGGTGGTCCGTGACCTTAATATCAATTAACGATTATTCCATCATTTTTTCATAAACGTTTTTTTTTTTTTTAAATTAATTTTTAGTTCAAAACACCAAGAAATGTGTAAAATAAAAAAAAATTAAAAATGTAGACTAAACTTGAAACAAAAATACATAAATGAAATTATTACGACAATTTATCGAAATGACTTATTTTATAACCTTCCCTAATCACACAAAGCAATTATCGAAAACCCCAACCTAAACACAGGATTTTCCTTCACAGTTACATCATGTTATTCTTCTGTGTCATAAATGTTCATTCGGTTGAGTGAAAATGATTTATTACCCGATAAATACATTTGCTAAAGTAACACACCACTGCAAATATCCTTTTAAAGAAATTTCATTCTACTTTTTTCATCATTATATCTCACCAAACAAAATATTTATTTTATTAAATTTATGATTCAGAAAATACGAGATAAACATTAAGTCGTTTAAACTTGTTTAAATTTTTTAAACCAGTCTAAATGTCAAATTTAACATGTAAAATCTTACATTTAGACTTCTTTAAAAAATTTAAACAAGTTTAAATGACTTTATGAATGCGCCTAGTGAAGTTTATTCTACGCACTAAAACCAGGGCTAATTTCAAAATAATAAAGAAATGTTGATGTACGACCGAGAGCAGCTTTAACATAATTTGTAAATTTATTTTCATTCTAAATTTCCCTCGACTAGGTCAAGGTCTCGTTGAGAAAATGGTCTTATTACCTAGGTTACCTTGGAAAGGCCGTTGCTTACACTAAAGCAGTGCAAAGTCCTCACCCGATAACTCATATATTATGGGGCCATCGAGACACCGGCACGAGCAAAAGCGCTGAATAATGGCGGATCGTTTTTCCTCCTGGTTCAACAGCGTGTGGTCACCGACTGATAATTTGCAATTTACACCTTTTCCATTCATGAATTTCCACTGCTACAACACTTAATGTCGTCATCAGATGAGTAGCAGGAAAGATGACTGACTAAAATACAAAACAAAGCCACGTTTTGATTGGAAAAAATTCCTCGCACAAAATCGAAAACACGTTTTTTTTATGATTAAAAAATACGGGGAATAAGAAAAATAAATCTACTTCTAACTATTAACTACCAGAGCAATCGACCGGGTAAGCATGAATAAAATATCGATTATTTATTTCTTATCAGTAATTGAGAACGTGGGATGGTCATGGTAGCTCGAATTCCCGGATGAGAGTGGCCCCACGGGGTGGTGCGAGGTCTGTTCGTAGAGAGCTGTCAAGTAAGTAGACAGACAGCTCAGACCATTGATTGCTAAGAGATACAACAGAGGGAGTTGGCTCGGTTCGAGCTCCAATGGGAGATTACATTACAAAAATAATAAAACTACACTAACCCTAACCCCCTGCACCCTGTTTCACCCACACCCATACGCAGTTACCGATGAAAACGACAAAAAATATACTATCATTTTTTTAATTTTCCCCTTTTGTTACTTGCCACTAATTACTTTGCAGTGCATCATGGGAAACACTTGGCACAATTGAAGGAGCAACAAAAGAAATAGCAAAGAAGACGGATCTTGTATAAAAAGAAATTGCGGATGCAAAGAGACGAGAAAAAAATCAAGATTGAATTTCAAGATGGTAGCCATTGTTAAGGATGGAGGTGTCTCGTCCTTCTATACATCTTCGTGGGCCTTGCCATTGTCATTGACACCAAAGAAGATTTGACAATACGACGGCAAAGGACGCCCGCTGCGCCGCCTTCGCCATGTCTCTCCCACCGTACATGAGCCTGACGAGAATTTGGTTCCATTTAGATAAAGTGGAACTCGGCAGGGATCTATTTCCTGACGCGCCCCCTTACGACAAGACACTTTGATTCTTCGTCGCTTCAATGCGTACAGCTAAAGGAGACTCTAGCCGAAAGAGCAGCCCACGTGCAACAGATAAGAGTTCGATGAGGAGTCATTTTCTTCACCACCCCAAGCACTATGAAACGTCTTTTCACAAAAAATATGAAAAATGACTTCCAAAAAATATGTTGACCTATTTGATGTTCGTCGTGCAAATTTCAACTAAAATCCCATGAAGTAGGGCTTAATAAGCCACAGACAATAAATCATATTTAGGAGACTTTACAGGTTTAAAACAACTTAAGTTTTGTTTATTTTCACGTTGCATAGCAGCAATGTTTTGTCAACATGTTTGTTTAAAATACACATTTCGTTAGACATTAGAAAATTCGATTTGAGTTTGACAATTTTTGAGTTTGGTTAGATTTAGAATTGAAAAATTACTTTTTTAGCAGCACTCAACACTCGGACCTATGTTAATTTCAATGTGTTCACCCCTCCTTGAACTCGAGACAAGAACAAATGTGTATGGACACACCTATATGCAGCTGACATTAGAAAAGTGGCCCTCTTACATACTGATTATGAAAGAAATTAGTTCCGCAAGCTGCAGCCTACTATTTAGCAAACAAAAAACTTACATTTCCTGCCTTTGTTTATACAGCAGTTATTATACCTTTATTACAAGTAACACAACACCTCAGTATTTTATTTTCGACACACTAACTAGTATGTGTACCTCTTTCTGCAAGTAGCCACAGTAACAACAAAACAAATTGCAAATCAGATCAACACATCAGATTGCAATCTCTGGAATATTAAAATAAAAAATGCATACAGGTGTACCCATAAAAAATAACCACGAATGAAAATGTAATTGCAGACTACATAAGTTGCTAAATTACCCAGTGCCCATCTCAAAATGCATTAAAATTGATTAGCTCAAGTTCAATTGTGTCTGCAATGCAGGTTTTCTTGGATGATACACAATGTTTGCACTTTGCATGGTCATTTGTCTCCAGTAGCAACGGCAAAAATATTGACGAACGATACCAAATGCTGACACTAAACAAATGTCTTTTTTATTATTATTTTCTAAGAAGTCATTTCAACTCCTTAATCATTAGCAATCATCGCACCCACCCCTTGATCCCAATATACAGAATGGAACATTTTGTATTGATCGCATAACTAAACATATAGCAAAACAAAATTTCTTGTATAATTATTAAAATATGTGCAACAGCTTTAATATGATTAAATGCACGCAGTATTAATTTTTTGGCCAAGCTTAAGTTATCAAATGTAATTTACAAACTGATAGCATTGTTTTGTTGCACTTTTTATCAGGAGATAAAATGTAAAACACGGTATATGGCAGCATGTGTAATAAAAGCAATCTACTTACACGTTTTATATTGAGGGTTTTGTACAGTTGGGTAATTGGGTTGCACCTTTTTTGGTTTTTTTAAACTCAAGGTCTTGTTAGAACCTGTTTTTGTATATAACATTTCAAACAATGTTGAAAAACTATTGAATTTGCAAATATTGGAAAACAAAGATACAAATTCTTTCGATTTGTTAATGAATTTGTAAATGTAAATGGGGATACTGTTTTACCTCTCAAATAACTGAAATTTAGTTGTAAAAAAAAGTTAATCAAATTTTTTATTAACTCGAATCACCAAATTTTAATAATTCGAAATAGATAAATTCTGAAATTTGTTTTGAGTTTATAAAATCGCCTGTGTAGTGTACCACTACTATAAAGCAAACTATGAAATTTTGTACGAAAACTACAACCCCCATACCTTTTTTTTTTATCTTCACAGAAGCAACCAAGTTATTGTCCTTGTCGAATAGCATAATCTCAAACAAGATGTCCGCCATTATCTACAGCAAAAGTGGAATTAAAACAGGAACAGGGGAAAAAAAAAGTATCCATAAAAATTCAAATATAAAAATAATGCAAATTTAAAATTTAGATACCAGCTCACCTGAGATGCCATTTATAATCTGCAAACAAAATGAGGTAGTGCCCTACATCTACCCTGTAGATCCGAATTTGTAAGACAATGAGAACAAATTCGGTTCTAGAGAGGTTCGTGTGGTGCACAGTGACTCTGCACCTAACTGTTTCCATAACATCCTTTGCTGATTTAATTCAAACATGATGCTTAACTACAAAGGTCAACATTTACCTCAGTACCAAGAACTGTGGATTCGTTAAGACAGCGACAAGTTTACTCTTGATAGAAACCTCTTTGAAGATTAGAGAAAGCAATGCGTTGTGATAAGCTTCACTGATACCAATCCTTCATAACACAACTACTTTTCAACGGAGAAAATATCTAATTTACCACAATTTTCTGTTCGCAAGAAAAAAAAATCACATTGTAATATAATAAAAAATATGAAATATTAAAATTCAGAATCAATTTTTTATAGGCCTAATTCCCCACCAGGCCAACACCACCACCAACGGTTAAAAGAAATCACCCAGACCCGAATCGAAAATCTAAACCACCCCTGAGGTCTATGTAAGACAGTTCCAAACCAAGACATTAGGGTTGTAAAACAGCAATTGTCTTCACCCTAAAGGAAAAGTGCACGTTTAGGGCCATAAAAATTTACAAGATTCCCACAATAAGCCAATATTCGCATCTAGCCGCTGATACCCACCCAAGTTGATTGGGGAGGTTTGCTTCGTGGCTCTAGAGCACCCGTTAAAACACTCCAGTCCACTGACTTCGAGTCTAAAAATATAGCAGAGTCATAAATCCCGCTATCAAGAACCGAATCGGAGGGTCGGGGAAGAGCGAAAAGGGGCCCAGCTGCTCAGAGCGCACTCGGAGCCCGCCGCTCGAACAAACCAAGAGTATTGCTGCAATCGTGCTGGTTATTATTTAATCGAAAAGGTCAACATTCCTAAACCGAATCTAAAAATTACGCTATCAACAGAATTCAGGTTAGTCGCATTAATTACCATAAATCAGTTTACGATCGCAATAAGCTGCTGATGTTTTGTGGAAACAGGAATCCCTTCTTAATACGGCAGAATTGCGCTATAAATGTTCAGAGTTGTTTTTTTTTTGCGTGTGATACTCGTATACGTATGCGTAATTAAGTACTCCAGCGCATCTGTGCCACGCTGTCGACACCAGGTTTTGCTAAGCTGTGCTTTTGTGGACCAAAACTTTGCTTCGTCACTCGGTAAAACAGAGTTCACACGCACGTCAATGTATGTAAAGCGTATAAACAAACCCGAAAAAAAGAAGGTTTTGTTTTTTGTTTTGCACATTCAAACCAGGATAAGTTGTGAACGGATGTGTGTTTTGATGGTAAGTACAGAGAAAGACGACAAGCTTGTCCGTCCCTGAAAAGAGTGGGAATGGCTTAAGGTATGGGGGGAAAAGGTTCAAATGCGTCCCAGTTGACCCGAATGTCTCACGCTAAAATTCGTTACAGCACATCAGGGACCGGGAGTAGCGGGTAGAGTCACCAATCCCTCGACTAGCTTCTAATGGAGGTATATACTGTAAACGAGAAAAAGGCAAAGTAAAAGAAAAAACCCTTTTGTGTTGGTCTCGTGAAAGGGATTAAGATTGATCTGATGTCGCCGAATTGTAAAAGAAAATGTCACAACATTTACCAAATATGCCGTGTAATAATAATTTCCCTAGTCTTAACCCTTAAGAGATTCGCTCTTAAATTAATAGCGACCAATTTAATTCAGTTTCGCAGGTTAACAAGTTTAGCCTCGTCGATTCCCACCACCCACTGGCAGACGGCGTGAAATTACAGCTTGTAAAAGTCATAAAATTTATGACCCTTTTCTAAAGCGACTGCCTTCTGGTCCTCCTCAGAGCTCACTGCAAACTCATTCACCAAGATGCTTTTTAATGATGGATGGTCACATCGTCTTGCTTCCTGGTTTAACGTAGACGCTCAGAGCTTCTATTTGCTGATATACATGTTGAATCCATCATTATTATGTCATTTTTCTTGTTTCGATTCATTCCAAGCAACACGTAATCGTCTTCCTTGCTGTCTCTTTCGTTTAGTTCCATTTTTTTTATTCGATGAAACATTCAATCTCTTAGCGCGGAAAAAAATAGCGTGTCTAATTTAAAACTAGATTTGCATGGCTGATAGAAATGGTTGACGAACCATCATTCTTTTTTCTTTTTTTGCAGTTATAACATTTTCCTTTAGCACTAGATTTTTATCTCTGAAATGTATTTATTTTTTTTAATATTTTTTTTTTTTAAAGTGACCAATCAACAAAAATAAATGTATTTGAAATAAAACTAAATTCATTTTACTATTGTGTAATAACGATTCCGCTCCATTAAAAAATTACACTGCAAATGGGGTTAAAAATAATGCGTATATATACAGTTATATAAACACTTCATTATCGTGATGAAACAAATGGGAGCTTAATTGCACAATGAATAAAATCGTGCCCAATAATTATAACTCAATTATCACCTTTTACTTTACACAAACACATAAAAGTGTGCAAATAAAATATACATCCTAATTAAATTTCACAATAAGGAAACAAATAAGGGGAGGAAAAGATAATTTCGAAAATAAAAAAAAAAATGTAATGAATTACGACTTGTTTTTTGTGAAATAATTTTTAAATAGGATGTAGGACATCAATTAGCGTGAGAATTAAACACTGCACGCGAAACGCCCCTTACAACAACTTCCGAGGTTTGCTACCTGTTGAAATGATTTGTAGTTGAGTGCCATGACCGCGTAAGCCTCGCCGTAAATTTTCCCGAGCACCGCTCTCACCTCCCACACTAGAGCCGGTGCCAACCATGTGCTCGGCTAAATTGTACAAACAAGCGCACGAGTGGCAGGAATAGCTCTTTTGCCATTTTTCTTGCATGCACGCAAATTTGCCACGGTTATTACGAGCAAACAGCTCGTGCCAAACAACAATCACCTGCATAAAGTCCATCATTTCGTTATCGACTCCGGTCCAAATTATCAATTTTTAATGCCAATTTACGGGGGCGGCGAAGCAATAAATTCACACGTTGAGCAAAAGACAAGCTTGCCTACTCGGATGAATGATAACATCAAAACTTTTTGCCTATGGATCAATTTAGCAGTCTGACGTTAGATGCTCACCTGTTGGGAATCCATTTCCGCGCCTGATAATGAAGCAAATTGAGATGCACCTGTTCCCACTTTTCTTGCTTCTTTTGGTGCGGATCAACGCATCGAAATAGCAGGGAGTGAGGAGCCATCTTGCTCGAGGATCGGCCAAAACCATCAGCGTGGGTCCTACAATTTTCATCGTTCGAGTTCCGCTCGAGAAATTTTTGTTTTCGGCCTAGACTCACTCGGGTCCATAGTCCAGCCGAGCATAACAGATGACGAGCCGCCATGACAGCAGCGCGCGAGGAGCCATCGATCATTGTGACGTTAGCTCAGAGGGTCAGATTGCCGCCTTCTAGGTGGCTGAAAGCACTCACGTGATATGCTAATTATTGATAGTAGGAGGAGCCTGCAAACAGTTAAACGACAACTGGGAAGAAAAATTATTTCCATCCAATTCACCCAAAAATTAATGATCATGAGTTCGTTTTTGATGAACTCTGCATCGTATGTGGATCCAAAATTTCCGCCGAATGAGGAATATTCCCAAAGTAGTTACATCTCGAGTCCGCCGGCCGCTGATTATTATGGCCCGCCGCCGGCGCAACATTACGGCTACAGCAACCTTAATAGCCATCACGCGGTGAATTATGGCCGAGAGACTGTTAGTTACACAAATCATGGTCCCAGCTACTACCAGCAGCCGTGTGGCTTGACACATGGCCAACCGCAGCCGCTACCCGGCCAGATCGCGCCTGCACCCAACAGCCAGAGTCCCGTTCCGCCGACGCCTGCACACCGATCGCCAGGTCCGTCTCCACCTGCACCGCAGCCACCGCCCGGACAGCCGCAACAAGGTCTCGGCGACCCCGACTCGCCCAATGCCTGTTCGCAACAGTCCTCGTCCAATCAACCCGTCATTTACCCGTGGATGAAAAAAATTCACGTAAATACAGGTGAGCCGAAATCAAGCATTTTTTTTTTACATTTTTTTAGCAGCTGCAAAAAGATGCACGCGCGGGAGGGAGCCGAATGCTGGCTGTGGCTGTCGCTGAATGAGCCTCTGCCCTCGTGCGCAGCTCGCCCACCAAGGTTAACGAGGCCATAATGACGGGGCGCACGTGCCTTAGGACGATAAATAACCACCATAAATTACGACTTTTGTCACTGTGTAACTATTATGTCAGTAATACAAGTCTGTAATAGCTTGCATACATTAAAACGTGCAATAATCATAAATCAAAGAGCAAAACAACCTTCTCGACTCGTGCGTCGCAACACTACTCGAAACCGTGTGGGTGCAATTTTTCTCCCATCCAAAACATCATTTTGTCGGCCACGAGGGGAGAAACACGTTTTTCTCTATAGCTTCTCGCCAGTTAACTGTTTATCATGTCATCCGCACGAGGCTGCATTTCATTCAAAGCCACACAAAATTTACTGCTTTGGGGATGGGCTTAGCTTTTACCACACGCACAACCCGCGCTCACGGAACAACCACACTTGTGATTTTTCTCCTAAGCCAGGACGACGTCCTTTTTTCTCATTCCGTTCTCTCTCCTCCTCCTTATATTAATTTATTTTATAAATTTTTACATTTTATCTTGAGTTTTGTTTTAATATGTAAAAAAAAAAAAAAAAAAATCAAAAACCGTCCCTTGCATCATTTGTGATTGTGTTTGCAGCCAACAACACTTTCCAACCGGGAAACGAACCAAAGAGACAGCGAACCGCGTATACCCGACAACAGATTCTCGAATTAGAAAAGGAATTTCATTTCAACCGCTACCTGACACGTCGACGGCGAATTGAAATCGCACATACACTTTGCCTGTCAGAAAGACAAATCAAGATTTGGTTTCAAAACAGGAGGATGAAATGGAAGAAGGATAACAAACTTCCCAACACGAAAAACGTCAGGCGGACTAATCCGAATGCAGCGAGAAATAACAATCATCATCACCCTCATCACCAAATTACCAGTCACCAGCATCAACAACCACAACAGCACCATCACCCCAGTGTACAGCAGCAGCAACAACAAATCGCCCAGGTTCCTCTATCGGATATAGTGCCACAAAACTGCCCACCACACCCTCATCACGGCCCACAAACGACACAACACGCACCAAAACAGGACAGTTATGGACTTACGGCGTTGTGACCTGTACTCCACCGTTCTAAACGACGTGGAAAATATAACGATCGACACACTCAGGGTTAGGTAACCAAGATGCGACTCTGTGTGTAGACGAGGGTTAAAACCCAAGAACATTTTCCTTAACAACGCGCTCGGACAAGAAAGGGACAATCAAGGCCAGCTAAAAGTATACGATTCAATAAACAAAATATCTCCACTATATACATAGACAAACTCATGGACGAACGTTTTACATTCGCCCACAACCACGAGAAACGTAATACCGCCGCATTATACTTAAATAACTTAGAGATAATTTTGCATCCCCGTAATATTCGCATGTTGACTACAATAGAGAAAAATTAACTAGTTGCAGACGTGTTTGCAAAACAATGCTGGGCTTAAATCTCAGGATATTCAAGATATTAGTTTTGTATACGTTGGTGGCATAAGAGAAATCAAAGTGAAGGTTTTTGTTTTTATCACACTAGATGATGGATTCAACTCATTTTGCAGCCTCGACATATGATGTGAGAAGCATATCAGTGGGACTACCAATAAGATCAGTTTTGAATATATGAGACATCGAAGATGAGCTCTGACTGCCTACTCAAGAAACAGCAGCAGGGGTTCGTGCAAGTACTTGGGTGGGCAACGCACGGACAATTGCGAAGAAACCTCGCTCCTACGCACAACAGCAGCTCGTTTCAATTAATTTTCTCAACCGGCACATTTTACATACTTTAGGGTATTAAGAGTGATAAAGTTAAAGATGAAAAGCTGTCTAGAGAGTTTCTAGCGACCTGACTTTGACAATTTCCCTGCTGCGTATCTACAAATAGTATTGTTGAAACTTTTAGTGTAGGTTTCTCACTAATTAGTTTTAAAATTCACCTGTAAATTGGTGCACAACATGTAAATTTTAATACCACTTCACGACTCACAGGCTCCCAAAATTCTTAAGTTTCGAAAAAAAAGAATTGGTGTAAAAATAAATGGCCCCTATTTTTAATTTGCCAACTTTTATCTTTTTTTCTACCCAATGTTTATTTTTTGTTAAATTATAATTTATTTTTCTGACGAGTAAAAACTTTTTTTTTTTACCTGTCTGGTAATTTCAGGTGTATAACTTGTTTTATATTACATCGGGCAGCGTGGATTTTCTGTGATTAATGTTCTATGCTCAAGAAGTTAACTAATTATAACAAATTCTATAGAGAGGAAAATGTGATCTCAATTTTTTTGCTGCCTCGGCTAATTACATTTTGGTGAACTTTGAATCCAATGTAGCGGGCATTATTTTTCCCCCCGTAATATGGAAATGTATTAAAATTCTTTAATTATATAATTTCTACCAAACTGACGCATACTTTTACAATAGAAGAAAATTAAATGCAGAATTTCTAATATGTTTTAAAATAATTTCGCATATCATTTGATCAAAAAAATTGTTTTAATCAAAATCGGAAAAAAAAAAATTATATTTTCTAATCTAAAATTCTTAGTCCATCTTCCTTTTTGATTAGTTCCAAAAATATGCAGAGATAAACCCTCAACGCGAACAATTGAAATCAAACCTTTTTCAGCCACGTCATGCCATCAAAATTATCATGGAACCCATCCTTTACACTCCATTGAAATTTCCTATCAGAACGAAAAAAGTGCTTGCACTAATGCATGCAGCTAATGCATTTTCCATGCACTTCAGACCACAATGCCTTAATAAAGGAAAAGTTTTCTCGAGTTTGGTGGAATTTTTTTTTTAAATGTGCAAAAAGTGTGTAAATACCTTTTTTCTTTAAATTTACTGATGAAAAAATGTATATGCACTTTTTTTTATTGTATGAATCTCAATTTACTATCACGTTTGGTTAAGAATTTCCTTTTTCAATTTTATTACTCGACTGTAAGCGCCGATTTCTTTATGCCAAGTACAAAATTAATTATTTTATTCTTAATTATTACACCCAGAAAAATGTATAACATTAATAATACTGTCGATAATCTTTTTGTCAAATTTCAAACAAAAACATGGAGCACAAAATTGAATTGATTCTGCACCAACGATTTATTTAAGAAATAAATTTACTTCGTTTTTTAAAAATAAATATCCCTTCATTTACTTAAATTAATTCACACATTGGTATTTTAACAGTTAAAAAAAAAGACATTCCCCAACTTTAAAAATAGGCCGACACTTTTCAAAGTTGGTGGAGAACAACATTTTTGTTTGCGTCGCAAAGAAATCTCTCTAAAACTGTTCCAGCTGACGAGGCAAAAACAGTAACAGTTCTGATAAAAGTGACGGTTTTAAAGCTGCGTTTCTTAGGAACCGAAAACATTTTTGATAGAGGAAAGCTAGTAAAAAGAAAGAAGAAAAAAAAAAATAACAAACAAACAAACAAAAAAAAAGTCCATGTGTTTTCTTCAAGATACTGACAGACGAAGGTTTTTCTCTTTTTGTGTCAAGGCGCACATCAGTTGTCGGTAAAGGAGTTTCCCAAGTCGTAAATTAAAAATGTCACCCGCAACTTTTCAGATTAGCAAAACCAATTGTAAATAGAAATGGACTTTAAATTGAGGTTGAAACGTAAACACGTATAGAAAGAAAAGTGAGAAACGTGAAATTAAATTACTTCTTTTTTATACTTAATCTTTGGAAGAAAAAACAGATGGGAAAAAATATATAATTTTAAAATGCAATTCATCGCATTAAGTATTCAAAAAAATATGATGAAAATATCCTTTTTTATTTATTAAAAAACGAGAAAAAAACCCATCACATTTCACCTAAAATCCAAACAGTTTTTACTCACAAACCATCAGTTTTAAAAAAAAATTTTAAAGGCAATTAATAAGACATCTTTCATTTTATACCATCTGTACTAACTATTCATTAAACAGCGATTTAATACAGCATAATACTAAAAAAGAATTTATTTTTTTAAAACAAGTAAATTTACAATTTAATGGCACTTGGAGGTCCCATGTTTTCGCCAAAGTAGAGTATCAAAAGTGTAGGGTGCGTGACAATTTTTAAAAGGAATTTCACGTCTCGTTTCTGACCCGCACGCAGCCTTTAGGGCTTAAAGTTGATGGGTAAAAACCATATTCAACAGCTCTCCTCTTGAAAAATGCTTTCAGCTCAAAAACCACTGCCTCACATTATCGCAGCCCAGAGAGACAAAGTATTGTGAACGTGGCTCGCATGGCAAGGTATGGTTGCACGGGGGCGGAGGAAAAAGGGAAAAACGAAAGGGAGAATAAATGATCTGCCACGACCCCTCGACAGTGCTCTGCCGACGGCAGGGGGATTCGGCTTCTATGAAGTTTTACCATGCGGGTGTACAGTGGGGATTTTGACGAGTTGCTCGACTGCTGTGCCAAGAACTAGTCGAAAAACATGCAAGCTTCATTTGCCTTCATCCACACAGATGACAAGCCTTGTAATAAGAAATCAATCTTCATATTACCATCAAACGCATTGTCCTCCTAGGTGCTAATGAAGGATTGTACCTGCACATAAAGAATAGCTCCCCTTTTTATCTGATCTCAAATTTAATCTATAACACTATCCAAATTAATGGCACTGTAATTAGTCGAACACATTTAAGCAATTAATTTTTTTTTCCTTTAAAAACTACATGGCGATAATCTTTTTATTATTCATTGGTAGACGTTGCGCTCTGCCTTGCAACGTTTTGCCTCATTTGTTTTAAGAGCATAAAGAAAGTCAATGTTTTCCAAATACTTTCATGACCCGGAACGTAAAGTATCAACGAGTTAAACGAGGGGAAACTGCCGAGATGCTTGCAAGACTTCCTCACAGCAGGTGTTTTTTTCTCTCTCTGCACATCTGCTGGTTTTACAAACAAATCGTCTTTTGCAATCCAAACTGGAAGAAACCAAAGGGTTAAAAAGTATCACATTTTAACACGTGTCACTAATTATTGGGCACAACTAATAGGATCATGTGGGCGCGCGCCACTATCATCACTAAGAATCTCCCTACGGGCCAACCAAACACCAAAACGAGCAACCCGGAGTCACAGGCCCATTGGACAAGGCGAGATGAGTTGGCAAATTTTCAAACTGCAAAATAGACATGTGCACACGACCAGTATCCCTGTATCCCTGTATCCCATCAACCCGTCGTCCTTGGCCCTCGTCACTCATAGAAAGACGCATTTCCAATTAAAACAACTCCATAAAACACCATGTATGTACACATGCAGGAAGAGTGCCTTTATTTTTCTTTCTTTTTTACCTCGTCTTCCTTTTCGCTTGTAAACGCGACGAGGAAAACGCCACTACATAAACAAACATGAAGAACAAAAGTAGCTTCAATGGAGCGAGACAATTATTCCCAAGGCCCCTAGAATGTCATGTGCATGTTTGGGTTGGTCGGTGGCACCTGCAAAAGGTTCAAATGAATGCGAGGAGGGGAAGGCTTCAACCAAACTGAATGAAACTTGTCTGTCCCATTTTTCTTAATTGCACCATGCATTCTCTTCCGTCTAAATGAGAGTCCAAGTAGACCCCCGGGAAAGGGCAACGAGTTTCCCTCCTACCTTCGAATATAAATAAAATATTCAATCATAAAATGAGCTCTTTAAAACACTGTTTGCTTCACTCTCATAACCGGCGTGTTCTACAACTTTAAATAGCTATACAGAACCATAATTCACACCTTAAATCTGCTAACATAAGCGTATAATAGCAGCTCATTTGTAATAAACTTGTGCTTTCGACCATTACACATAAAAGCGCCTCAAATCTCTCCAAATTTACCTGCTACTTCAAATTGTTAGAAGAAAAAATATATACGATCGAGCTTACAAATGTTGTTAGAAAATATTTAGCAAAATAATAACAAAAAATGTAGATATAAATTATTTATTAATTTATTAAAGCGATGCCAAAATATTAAATATTAAATGACTATATATTTTCAATCATTTTCAGTATAGAAATGAAAAAGGGAAGGAAAAGGAGAAAGAAAGAGAGAAAAAAACAAGCCAAGCATTTATCTCGCTGGTGTTGTTAACCTATTTATTTTGTTTGGAAGCTTCTATGTCGGTTTTCTTTCCTGTACCAATCCACAATCGATTTGAGTTGGATGGACTTGGTTACTTATTTCCCAACTAAATAATCGAATTCAATTTGTATTAACACACACATCGGTACATTTTTTCAAAGGAAACACGGACAAAACACGCAGAAAACAAATAAACTCTTGTGGCAGTTCAGTTCCATTAAGTAAATGAGGAAATCTCTTGAGAAAAATGTCAACAACGACTGATGCATTTCTTCATCATAATACACGGCTCCCCAAGTTCCAAGGTTAAATAAGAATGGGAAAAAAATTTCTCATTTGATTCGTTAATAAATTAATGCCTCCAAAGGTAATAATCTAATCTCAGTGGACGAAATAGTGCGTTTTCCTGACCTTTCATTAAGCAAGTTCTGTGGCTCCCTCAAGCAAGTCGCAACGGGAAGACCACTTGGCGTGTGATGGTCATTAAGACTAAAGGGAAAAGAATTTCTTTGGGAGCAATTAAGCCAGTGGGCAGTGGGAAATACGTGGTGGGCTCGTGCGCGTAAGGAAGCTTGCAAGGCCATTGTGACAATGGTCATCATTAGACAAGACACTCCCAAGGCTCATTCTTCGCACCCCTCGTTTTTTATTGCACCTCATCGCAAATCGCCTCAACTTGAACAATGGACATCAACTCTTTCAAACTTTTCTCAATACAACTCAGGCTAGTTAATTTCTGCACGAAAAAATTCCGCAGTTTGTTTAGACTAAAAACTTTTCTAAATCATTATTCAAAATCGACGCTGTCAGCCGCAACATACAACGAATGCAGCACACGCAGCACTTGTTCTATATTTGCAAGAATGTTAAATGCGGCAAGAATACTGTATTCTCACAGAAAAATTTCGAAATTTATCGAGTAATGGCATTGAATTGTAGCTGCCCTCGAACTATAACCTCAGCTGTAATTAACTATTAATCGAAGAAATACGGTATTTCAAATGTAAATTTGATTATTTGATCTGGTCAGCTGAATTTGGGTAGTTTCTCGATCTTACTAAAAAATATGAGGCAAATTAGTCTGATTTTAGTCTCTAACTGCAATTCTAAACGCGCTTTCTAGTAGGCGCATTCATAAAGTCTTTTAAACCAGTTCTAAATGTCAAATTTAACATGTAAAATCTTAAAGTTAGATTGGTTTAAACAATTTAAATAAGTTTAAATGGCTTTGTGAATGCCTCTACTAGAAAGCGCATTTTTTAAACCAGTCTAAATGGCAAATTTAACATGTTATAAAATCTTACATTTAGACTGGTTTAAAAAATGTAAACAAGTTTAAACGACTTTATAAATGCGCCTAGTTTTTTTTTAAATTTATTGCAGTTAAACATCCTTTAAACAACTTTTGCTGTTTACATGGCTGTCTAAAATATATATTTAAAGAAGATAAACCAGACTATGTCCAGTGCTATCACACTAAAATAAAATGCATGCAAGCAACGCAATGTTAATTTTCTATACCTAACTACAATTGTTATAAAAATCAATTAAAACGTTGTTTATTTTACAATTTTAAAAATGAAATTCTAATTAGCACTACTTGATGACTGTTAAAGACAACAAACCTCTAGTAATTAGAAACAAATACGCAAAATATTGCACGTTTTAGTTGCTTTTATAATTTACACCTCATATTTTCCAATTCTCAACCAGTGAATTTTGCATAGGCGAGCGAAACTATTTACCTAGTTGCATTTGTTCCGTGAAACAAATAAAGCAAATAGTTTCTAAGGCAACAGTCGAACACGAGACCTAACCTAGCAAGCCAAACCTCGTCCATTCTAATCCAATTGGCTCCCGGGCGTCTGAAGTTGCACTCATTAGTTCGTATAACAAGCCACTGCAAGAGGCGGGAAAAAGAATATCTTTAGTGCTCCTCCTCCAACCTCTTTCAGATCATTTGAAACAAAAACATTGTTTCGCAAACATCCACGGGGTATGAGTTAAAAAAATAAACCGTCGAAGATGCAACTGAAAGGAAAAGAAAATTCATCCGCACCATTAAGAGTGATTTATGGCATTTTGACTGTGTGTTACCGCAAATGGCCCTTTTTTTCCTCTCTCCACAACACTCATGCACTCGCTTAAAACGAAGTGTGCGGCCTTCTCCATTCGAGGTGCACTTTTTATTCACTAACTTAATTGTGAATCACTTGACAGAAATTAAAGCAGCTCTTATCTCATTTAATAATCAATAGAAATAGTTTATCTGACGACGCATGATGAATTTCGCTATCTAGAAAAAAATATTTCAGTGCAATTTAAGTTGACCAATCAACGGTAAGGTCCAACTGCTGACTCGATTCGAAATGTCAAGTGTTGCGGACGAACTCCCCACGGTTGACCAACACCATCTATCATAGCGGACCTCTTAAAAGCCAATTGGACCGTGCAAACTTCTTCTAATGCATTGCACCTCCTTCCATTTTAGACAGGTTACACGCTTCCAGAATTCGCTACAAATCGTGGAAAACTTGTAACCTGTTTTGAGTTGATATAATATTTAAATTTAAAAAAAAGATTAAAATGTAACCACAAATTGTCTAGTTATGTTTTTATCTAACGACACCCACATCTGTATCCATTATCCATTAATTTGGCAGTGCAAGTACAATCCAATTTAAAACTTATCAGCTCTGCTGCGCAATGACAGTTATGGATTTGATCCGATTCAGAACTCATGATGTTCACTTGGGACCCACGCGAGCAGTAAGGGAGGTCATCCACTTATCGACACCTCAGCAACACTGCCTTAAAAAATGAGGAAAGAAAAAAAATTCTCTAATGTCATCATAGCATGGATGAATGCGATTTAAACGTGACCTTTTTTTTGATGAAATATGGATTCGTTTGCTCCGGTACTGTATATTTAGATCCACTTTCTCTGAAAACTTGAAACCATATTTCCGCGAATAAAAGACACGGTTCTTATTTCACATCGCCACTACTATTCGAGGGCAGCTCTTATTTGAAGTTGTGGCCGTTTTGCATTCGTTACGTTCGTTCTACATTCATTTTGAGACTCAAAACGAACATAAAGCAAACGAAATAAATGCAAAATGAACGTAGAACGTTGATTCTACCTTCATTTTTGCTCTCGCTGTTATATCGAGGAAATACGGTATATTATTTCACATGTTTAGGTGTATTCTGAGTCTGTTTTGTATATTTTAAGATTGTTTTTTAATTTAAGACAAATTCAGCAATTGCATATCTCGGGAATAGGCAACTGCAGAAACGCCAAATAAGCAGTCAAGACGTTCTTTCCAGTTCCAGACCCCTTCATTTGTCCCCTGTGAGACCAATGGATCACCAGATAGTTGTGACACAAGGTGCTGGGTCTGCCTTAGGTTTCTTTTTTTCAAAACCTAAGATGTATGATTGATTACATACAAATGTGCTTTTTTTTCTTAAAAATACATTTCACTCGCTTGACAAAGCAAGCAGGCCGAAATGAAACTAGAAGCCCTAATCACAAAACGTACACAAATATATAAATCTTAAACAACACATTTCCCATTCTTCTGTCATTGACTTTCTTGATAAAAATTATTTAAAAAATACTTAAGGGAAATCAAGAACTCAATATCGGATATGTGGTTTATGAATACCCACAGTTAATGGGCTCTCACACTATATCGTGGACCCCAGTACTTGTCTCTTTGTTAGCACCTACCTTTGATGTCTTGCTTGACGTTGGTCGAGCTCTGTTGGATCATCTTTCCCTGAAATTAAAATTATGAAATTTATTGTCAAGAACAACATAGAAAAATAAAAATAATTATTCAATTGGCACAATAAAATTATATTTTATAAGCTGACAACGAAACTTTGAACCGATAGATTGCTGAGATTCCTTCCCTTAGTTCTCATAAAGTTGGAAATGTTGCAGTTTAAAAATCATAAAAATTTTATTGCTATTAAAAAATTTATGATTCTTCTCTTTATTACTTTTTCAAATTTAATTAATCCATTTGCTTTTATGTAATACCAATCTAGTAGAATTTAAATTTCAAGAGGCGTATAAGATGGAAGTAAATATACCTTACGTCCATATTACATTTACAGTCACCGGCTAAACTAAACGAAAGCCTGATTCCGTAAAATACGATGTATTTAAAATACTGATGGTAACATCTATTTTTTAGGCTGTTTCTGTTTCTTCGGTTACGGTGGATGTAACCTGAAGAGCTTCTACAATCGCTGCTTTTCGAAGCCTCGGAACTACTTCTGTAACATATAAAATACTTTCAATAATGTGTCCAAATATATTTATACTTACGAATTTAAATTCATTCCATAGAGTTAATACAAATCCTTTGTTCTCCCATGAACGTAGAAACGGTCTTAAGTTTATGACGTTGTAATTACAAGAATGGTTTAGTTTTGCCTGAAAGAAGTTAAAATTATAACCATTTCGTTTAAACTTTTGGTCTTGCTTTTACCATTTTTTATTTCTATGACCGAAACAAAATTTATTGTCGTTTTCACACTCACACAATGGATTTTGATCTTACCACAATCGGCCGCCGTCGCCCTCTACATTTTCGAAAATATGACACCGGAAGTGCAAAGTTTAAGAATTGTGGTTCGTCCTCGGGTTAGTTTAATTAAAAAACCCTAAATGTTTTGGAAATAAAACAATGAATTTTATTGCCATTCAAACTATTATATAACAATTTTTTTAAAAATAAAATTAATTATTCGAAACTTAATTTTGAATGTGAACAAAAAAAAATTGTTATTGACAAATGCGCCTCTTCCGATAGAATATGTAACTTGTGTCGTTTATGACGCAAGAGATGATGGGCAGAAGCGAGTCACAGTTATCTTAAATTGCAATCGCTAATTTTGTATTTTATATTATATAATTTATATTTTATATTCAACATTTTTCCAAGTGGCGAAATGAATCAGGAAATACTGCGTCTGTACAGCATAATTAATTAAACTGCTGATAACAGACCCCGAAGGCAAGCATCTTTGCGAGACTCATTAGATAATGATTTTTGATGAAATGATACTTTTGAACATCTTTTTTGCCAGTATCCTAATTTTTTTAATAGTTATAATTTATGAGTATGACACTAATGATATTTACTAATAAATGTTCGTGTACAAATACAAACAATTCTATGTTTGATTGACATTTATTTAAATTGAAGTCAATTGCAGTGCGAAGAAAATAGTTTTCTGTTTGAATTAGAGTGTGTTTGTTAATAGATTGAGATTAATTTGTCGTCGCACTATTTATTTTACTAACTATAATTTGTGCACATTGTTTTATACTTTGCATTTATAATACAGAAAATCTGTCCATAATGAATACTTTGCACCGTGTGACAGGAAGGTGCTCATGGGCATATCACGGCTGAGGAATGTAGTTTTATCTCGTCAAACAAGTGACTTATCGGCATTGACGTTGACATCTGGTGCCGACCGCCCACCTGGATGACACCTTTCTCCTTTGGTCGCCTATGGTCATGCAGTGAAAATTAAGGAAATTCTTCTTGGTTCGAATGAGAAGCCTGCAGCATCAAGAACCAGGGGTTGCTTTCGAGTGACGATGATAAATGGTCTTTTCGGTGGTGCCCTCGCGTGGGGGTTTACTTCACTAAAGCTAAACTTCTCCTACATTATATTTTGTAGATCTATACTACAAAAAAATGAAAAAGAAATGAACACTGTAACAAAACGGGTTATGTTTTTTATGTTCATTTTTTTTTTGAATTTTTATAAAGGTTTTTTTTTGCGCGTACATAACAGATATAGAGACAAAATTACTATATGATTCAGTTAGCTTAGCATGGAAAGTGGTTTCCAGATGTATTTTTTCCGTCTAGTAATTTTATGACTACTTTTGTTTTAAAAAATTAAAATAAAAATAAAAAAGAAACGGAAGATTTCATATATTTTTTTGGAATTATTTGTTAATTTAACTAAACAAATAATAAATTGAAATTCATAATTGTTGAGTGTTTAAAAAAGAAAGAAGGAAGTCAAAATTTGTATTATTTCATTATCATTATTATTATTGATTTTTAATTCTAATCAAAATATCTTTAATATTTTGCTATTTTTCAAAGTTTCTATATTATTGGAATATTTTGTAATTATTTTCATAAAATAAAAAAGACAAAAATGGTTTGAATATTTATTCGTTTATTACACACAAAAACAATTTTTATTTCAACGGTTTTAAATTTACTACAATCCAAAGCAGTCAATCGACCGGTCTCTTCCTTTTTTCCCTGCTGGATTGGGGGAGAAGAGCCGGAGACCGTGCATGACCAGTCGATCAATCCAGGCCCAGCTAGTGCTGATTCCTTCACGAAGTACAATATCTCAAGCATCCACACAGATAATCAATAATTAAGATTCTGGATCAACATAAGCTTCAGTCGATCGCGTTGATTATAAACCCCAACGGTTGACCAATGACTTGACATATCGCACTTCATTGGCATTCTACTGATTTGTTTTCCTGTCAATCAATTCCGTTTTAATGAAAAATCTTCGCTAAAATTTGAAAAAAATATTTGTAATATAAATTTTATACAGAAATAAGCAGGTGACGTGGAATTGATCCAATTTAATTGTATAGTCTGATCCCTTGCAGAGAGGCTCCAAATTCGATGCTCGTTGCTGGGTATTATGGAGATTAGATGGAGTTGCATTTTACACGTGTCGAGATGGAGTTGGCCCCTCACTAACCCATCACACAGCCAGGGAAATAAATGGATTGGCTAGATCGATTTGAGTGACGAGAAAGAAGAAAAAAGAGAAAGAGAATATTGATGCATTACCAAATAACCTTTCTATTCTAACCATCATATATAATATTGTGTTGAAAAATAACATTTCTAAACTTTATTACAATTTTATTTTAATATAATAATAAAATATATATGTATATAGATACAGTATATTATCTTCTCTTGTAACAATTTTGAATAGAGGGTGTTTCAGCTGGGATTCCTGGCGGCTTGCCCCGGGTCTTTCCTTGGCTTATTCCCGGCTAGAAGAATGCGCTTCTCCCAAGTTCCTTCCTGCTCTTTCTGTGGACAGTCATTTATCACTGACGCCCAACCCCAGCCCAGTACCTGTCACAAGTTGAGAGGAAAAGACTGCAGATGGAACGCTATGTTGTCCACCCCCTCCAATTCATTGCCTCAGTTAGATGAGTTCTTGTTGAGCAAAGAATAGCATGAAAATTTCAAAACAAAAATAATTAAATTGAAATTAAAATTGAAATTAAAAATTAAAATATAAATAAATACTGCAACTAATTGCCAAGTCTTGACAGTGCACAATTCTATTTCTAAAATAAAATGCGTTGTTATTTTTTATTTATTCACTTTTGACAAGTGCACGACGGATATTTTCCAATACGTACATAGTTCCTGGAACGGTATACCCTGCTGAAGAGAGAGGAGGAGCAACGTGAGCTCGTGTGGATTTTAATGGCTATACATTCTGAGAATGGGACGGAATTATTTATGGTCTCAGCCTCATGTTCTTTATAACAACGTCAATTATCAGAATGATTATGCGAATTAAAGCGAAATACCATTAAAATTACGGGTCGAACATAAAATGCTCAATCGGTTTTCAGCCAATTTCGTAGCTGTTTTTTTTTTTTAAACATTATCTTGATATGGCCGAGGTCGATCAAATGTCTCGATGATTAGCTCTTTCTGCAAAATTCATTGTTAAAATTAATACATTGGACAGTAAAAGTAAAAAACGGGATGTTTTTTTCATCGCACAAGCCTAATTATAGGAAAAACAATAACTGGGTATATAAAAAGTAAAAGAAACGTGTCACGCCTCTTCAGTGTTTGTGCCACCCCTGGACAATAATATAGAGCGGCAATTGGTGTTGCTACTTTTCCAAGAAATTCATCGTGAGTCGGATCGAAGATCTCGATTTGTATTTGGTACGTTTCCTAAGCAACAAAGCGACGTGTTTTGCCACTCGGACGATGCAGTGACCCAAATTGTAGGCGTCATTCTCATCCGTAAGATACCTGTAAAGGCGAGCTTCTGACTAGCTCTACAAAAGCCCGGATCTACAGGGTTAGATTACGAATGTGCCACAAATATATTCAAAAACTGCTAAAATTGTGATTATTTTTATCATCTCTTCTTCAGTTTCTTATTATAAGATCTTCATCAGTTTATAATTAAATAAATATTAGCTTTCAAAATTCAATACAAATTCAGAAACAAAACAACACGACAATTCTGGTCATTGATCTAATCCTACAAACTGATGAAATACGTGTAAGATTAGACGAAATGCAAATTCTTTATTTATCGCAATAATGTAAAGCGTGTCCAAATATATTTTATAATACCTGTTGAATGTGTTCACTTCTATTCCGCGTCATTATTGTAAACATCTTGCGCCATAATTTAATTCAACTGGAAAGAAGAAGAAGAAAAAAAGTAATATGAAATGAATGATGAAAATGTACTCGTGAATCAAGTCTAATTTACATTCAAAAACAAAAGTAAAGAAAGAACTTTTTTTTTCTTTTTCTCTTTTTAAAGAATTAATTTTTTTTGGCTACTTTTTTCTTTTGTATTACAATTGGGTGCCATTAAAAGCATAATCGTTGCCTCACATTTGTGACATTTGCGATTTTTACTCTAACTGCTTCTCCCTAACAAATTCCTTGCAGGGGTTTTAAGGTTTTGTCTTTGAGTCTCTTCTGTATCGTTTGGAACGGCTCGGCCCCGGTTCTCTTTCCTCCAACATTGAGCAAAAAGACCTTCAATGTCCCAAAGAGACCATTAAAGAGGAAACAGGGCCAAGATTAAAGGAAGGCTTTTGCTCCCAGCATTTCGACACGCTTCAATGATCACAGACTTGAGACCGACATGAAACGCACAGCCTACGGATATAATGCAGCTATAGGAAATAAATGAAAAAAAAAATTATCAAGACAAAAATATTTCCGAGAAACTTTTCTATTCCGCCCATTAATAATAGTGCTTCATTTGACTAAGACAAATTCACCAAAGTAAAAATAAAAATACGTGTTAATTTTTTTTTCCTATAATTTTTCTTTTCTAATTAATTTCGTTCAGACGAAATAAGTTTTCAAGCCTTTCAATAACAATGTAAACTTTACTCACATCAAACCTGTTTGCCTCGAAAATCGCCACGCATGTGTTGCTGGAAAGGCCGCTTGTTTTTTAACATGTGGTTTAGAAATTACTAATCCAATCAAAAGATCACAATTGCACTTGCGTGAAACACCAACGTCGCCAGAAACGCCCGCATGTCTGCCCATTCGCCCGCGGGAGAGGAATGGGTGGGAGGACGAATAACCGAGTAAACCCATTGATTTTCTAGTTATCGATCACCGAGCACACCTCGGGCGGACACTAAAATATCCCCCGACACCCTGGTGGTGGAAATTCCCAAAATGAGCATCAATTCTCGTTTTCGCCACATTATGTATATCTTAAGTGGCAAAAGTAGCAAGTATGTGGTCACTTGATTTACTTTAGCACTTTTATTTTTATTTACTTTAAATGAAATGCATATCAAACTTGCCATTATTAATAAGTTCATTAAACTTACAGTAACACCACTACAACACGTGTATGTACACGCAAGAGCCGTAACCCAGATGGCTCATTAATTTCTAAACTCATTAACATTCCCGTCAAGGACGTTCAAGTTTCATCCCATCTCAACTCAACAGCAACAAAGACGTGTAAATAATGAATTCAGCTAATATTTTCTTTTGAAGGTTTCATCACTACAACCCCTAATGGTCCCCTCCGACAAATAAATCTTGTTGGACAATTATGCCTGTCCCACAGCACCAGACCACTATTCAAAGGAGGAACTGAACGAATTTTAAACCTCAAACGACCACTGGACGTTGAGCTAGTCGGATACCTTGTTCCACTGTTACCATTTCGCCCGTTGTGAGTACGTATACCTTGTATATACTAGAAAATGTTGAAATTTTTATTTTTATGCACTTTTTCGTTTCGCACTCTCTTGCATTTTATGATGAGTAACAGCTGATGCAATGTACCATGTGCCTCCCCTTGACTTTGATTGGCCAACAGCATAAAATGGGAAAATATGAGTGACAGGAGCTTTTCTCAGGCTTCTGTCAAACGTAAAGAGACGGGAGACTTAAGTCAATCCGAGTAAACAAGTCTAGGGCTTGAGATGCAGTGACAGGGCGCAAAAGTTAGCGCACGTGTGTGAGTGTGTGGTTGTCTTGATTGCCAGGTCCACCCAGCTGCCGTTGAAGACATTTGGACATGGCGGAAAGAGGGACGGGCATAGAGGATGATGTTCACAGATCACATCTGGAGTTCAATGATACCCTCCTTATTTGGACTCAAAACAGGTCCTCTGTCCCTTCTGTCGCACGTAGTCAAAAATTCTATCAGTTGCCGACAGATGTGGCATTTCGTCTACTCTGGGTATTGCGTTTGGTACACGTCATTTAGGGAAAGAAAAAATAATCCCACGGTGCTTTTTCCCAGTCACTCGTATATCTCATTCATAATTAAAAAATTAGAAGATTTTTATGATATTTTAAAATAATTTTAAAATTTAAAATTAAAAAAAAAAAGATTTATCAAATCAAAATATCAGATTTACATATTTAATTGTCTAAATTGAACTGAACAAGCATTTAACTTAATTGCAACAAAAAACAAGAAAGAAAAAAAAATCTCTTACTGCAACTTCTCATTTATTAGAGTAGATTCAAACTGATAAAATTTATTTCCCACATCAACCACAAAAAACAAAAGACATGTAACCAATTGAGTCCACAAGTGTTGGCATTCAGGGTATTTCTCCCACACACTGCTTAAAAAGCACTTGGAGTTGCTTCCTAATCACAGCTTTCTCGGCATTAATTAAATCAGCCCGGGTGTGCAAACCCCCAGCGCTGCGCCTGTGCCGCTCGGCCGTGTCGCGAGCAACTTGTCGCCGCAATAAATCGCGGCACCTTCGCCCGAATTCCTCGCCACATGGCCGAGCGAGGCCCCACCGCGTGCTGATAGCTGTGTCACCCACACGCGCCTTTTTGCTTTTTTGCGACTCCCCTCCAACCTCCTCCAGACGTAATTTATGGCGGGGGAGTGAGTAAAACAATTTAAATAACTCGCTAGTGATCTATGGAGTGTAAATAATCTGCCAACCACTAAGAAAATATCCTTCAGAGTGACTTGAAAGCCAAGCTTGGCCGATTCAGCTCTCCAGCTTCAAAATGGCGGCACGAAGACAAAGAAAAATGAGTACAGGTTTGCTCGTAAATATTTATCATAACTAAATGTGTGGATGGTTTTAGTAACTTTACGTGAGGTTAAAAATGTTAAAGATTGACTTTTAAAAAAATAATAAACGGGAGAGATGGAGTCATAACAGCTTGAAGGGAGGCATGAAATGTGAACTAAGGAAAGAAAGAAAGTAAAACGAGTGCAATCAGGTAGTAAGCTAGTGAAGCAATTTCATTATCTTTGAAACACCAATCATGAAATGTAGAATAACATCATTACCCAAGTTATTTTATCTATTTAATGTAACGCCCTTAGGCCTCGATAGTGCGCTCGGATCATTTCAAGAATAACCTAAATAAAATAGAGAAAATTAATTTCAAATAAACATTTAACTTTAGGTCTTTTTTTAAATCAATATTTTCTCGTTTCTGTTTCTTTCCTTTCGTACTTTAACTAAATAAATTTTGTTCGTGATAAACTCTTATTTGATTTGATTTAAAAAATAATAATAATAATGATGATTTCATTCTAAATATTCTTAATATTCAAAATTACGTTTTCTTCAGTAAGGTTTGGGGCTGGAGGTTAGTTGCATTGCAAGCTAGTGGAACCCACCGCGAAGCGTGTTTGGAGCGGGAGTTCCGCGAACGGCGCCTCATCAGTCGCGTGGCCGCCATTTTTACAGTGAGCGTTGATGGCCGTCTTTATGGCGTCGTAAAATGTTATGGTTTCATTCACCTCCCGTTTGTGGTCCCGACCTTGAAAGAATCGCGTAAACCTTCGTCGGCATTTGCCCTACTAACACTGTGGCGGAAATGTTTTGGACTCTCAAAATTGATAATGTACTCAACAAAATAAAAAATAAAGGTCGGATGTTAGGAAACAAACGTAAACACATGTTACAAAATAAATAACACGCTACTGTTCTGAGAAAAAAAAGATAATTTCACGAGTATTTCATATTTAAAAAAAAAAAATTACTTCCTATTTTTTGATGGATTAAGAAGAGAAAAAAATATTAAGCGCTGTTGCCATTGTGAATTCGAGTCGATTTAAATTTGATGAGAGAGTAGCGGACTTCCTTCGTTATTGTAGTGGTTACAATTCGATCAGATATGAAAAAACAAATTTCAAAGGTGGGTTCCACTCCCAACAACCTTTATTTGCAGAAAAACCTTTTTTTGTTGGTATATTTCATTGTGTAACCACTTGCGGGGTGGCCAGATCGAAAACCTGCTTCAAGGAAAGACGAAACCACGTTGAACTCACGAGTAATTTTATTTAATGACGGGATATGTCTTGTGTAAAACACGACAAATCATTAATCAAAACGTCTGCTGGTTGGAAATTACTTTGATGTGTTCTGTGACGTCACAAGCAAAAGTGACCACACGCACACAATAACAAATTAGGAAGAAATTGCATTAGGTTCAAGTTCTCATCATTAAAATTCACCGAGCTGACACTAAAAACATGAGGCCAATTAAACGCCAAGGGTGATAATTGAGAAAAGAATTATCTGTTCCCTCTTAGATTACGGAAAGAAAAATGAAATTGAAATGAGAACGCCGTGGTAGGTTGAAATTTCGACTTTCGCGAAACATCACCATTTATAGGAGCAAAACAACATACTAATTTTCAAATCAATTTAAAAATATTTGAAATATTATTACCTGTCAAAAGTTAAGTAAATTCAAAATGTATCACTAACCTCGAATGTTGGAAAGAGAGGAAACCAAACAGCAAGCAGCAAATGCAAATGAGACGCAACTGACGCCCGCTGCTCGTTTCGTGTTGTGCCGCGACGCGCATACCGACTGAACGGCGGCACAAGCCACACGACAAGCGGCCATAAATTAAACGGGGATTCGGGTAGACGGCAACAGAATTTCAAACGAACAAACGTAACGGACTATCGACAAACTCAAATGGGAGTCTCGACACCCATTATTTTATCTTTGTCAATTTTTATTCATAAATTTGTTTATTTCTTTTTTCCTTTTCTAACTTTCCATTTTTCTAAAATTGTATAACATTAAGATACGCGCGCAACAGTGGGTCAATAAAAGCTTGTATATAAATTAAAATTAGTAAGCAGAGAAATGCTAATGAAATTAAGCCGGGGAAAAAAAAATTTTAAAAAAAATTGTCAAATCCATTTATATTTAAAAGAGGGACTTATACATCGAATCAATCGGGTAAATATGAAACACGCTATAATTTGCATATATAGTTTAAAACAACACATTGCAGACCCCCGAGTCGTATACAATCCATTCGTCATGATAATTCACTCAGCATTAACTTAATCATTTGCGTGTGTCAGTTAATGGTGACCATAACAAATGTTCTATTTGTCACTCCCACATGAACTTAACCCTTTACGACCTAAACGCGATAAAGGGTTTAAAAAGCACACATTTTTACCCATTGGTGCTTGTGTGCAAATCTCCCTCCCTTATTTTTTTAAAAGCACCTCCTACTTATCTATGCGTTGACCCTTTTGTCAATCGCTTTTCACCCTGCATCTTCACTTATTAGAGCAATTAACATTACTTACTCGTATGAACTTACCTACGGAGCAGTGAAGCCTTGAAGCTCATCTGCAGGTAAATCCAGTCCGACAAGAGCAGCCAGTGGTTTTCATAATTTATCTGCGAACGCCAGTGACGAATGAGGCGTCTCCCGCGTGCTGCTCCTAATCGTGAAGAGAAGCCATTTTTCATCGCTCTCGCGCTGTGCCGCCATAAACACACTTTCGGTCGTCGGTTGGTGTTGACCAGAGAATTAAAAAGAGCCTAGCGGGAAGAATAAAATGAATAGGAACATTTGCTAAGTTAGTAGCGCAGACGCTTTAACTGCTGTTGTGGGAATAAAGACCTAATGATTGGCCATGCCCACTAGACTACGAAATTAACTCATTGCAACTTTTGGTTAAATGAGCGCAGATGAAAGTTTGCAGATACAATTTAATCTTGTTTAAATTAAACAAATGTTGAATTAATTGAATAATTGATTACATAATGAGAATTCTTCTATTCCATTCAATAATAATGACTCTAATCACGATTCAAATGATTTTTTAAATTTATCTGTAATGAATATAAAATAAAATTTCTAAATATTATCTCACCTCGGAAATATTCCTCATCTTCCTTCCTTAATTGTTCTTTTCAGCCGTCCATTGTTTCCAATCCCACGTATGGATTTGCAAAGAGAGCGAGGACAGGAATGAACCATCCTGTAAACAATAAGTAATCCGGTAAGTTGTTTAGCAAAAGCAGCAACATCTTGTCTTAGCGGTTGCCATTCTTGAAATGAGGATGTAACCCCCAACGATGAGACAACACAATCCAAACCACGCGTTGCTCTAAGGAACGGCCTCATTTTTTGCTGTCAGATTCCACTAAGTCATTCGTTATTTGTCCTCGAAATCAAACAGCTTCTGCCGATGATGAATTATGGTGCCATTCTCTGTCCCGTCCCTTCCCCGACTGTCTTGTTTGTCTCTCCCACTATAAGGCGAGCAGTAGCACATTAAAAATACAAACCCTGTCTTCATGTCTTGTACAAAAATACAAAGTCATAAATTTACTTTCATTCCAACATGAGGCGAAATTTGAGCCCGTCGAGTAAACATGCGATATTTACCAATGAGATTATCTTCTAAGTTGTAAAAAAAATATTTGCAGCCCTGCCTAAAACCTTAGAAAAATGTTTTACGATTTCGATTAGAGCCATAAAGCTACAGATTACATTTTACAATTTGCTTGGTATTAATAAAATAATGCAATGCTTATTTCTGTTACCAGAGGGCAGATAAATCAGCGCCCGTCGTGCGAGTACACCAGTGGGAGAGAAAAAACTTACTCTAGGTTTTAAACACTCTAAAATAAATACCTGGGCACATTTATTATCCCATAATCTCTAACAGGTCTTTATTATCATAATATTTTGTTTGAAAAAATATATATAACTAAATTAAAGAGTGTTTATGCTGAGAGTTGAGGGAGGAGCCACAATGTCAATGTCATTCAAGTTTGTGTCAAGCATTGTCCAGTTTTTGTCATGCACTTGATATGCATAGGTGAAGAAAGATATCGAGACGATGGGACCATCTTGTGTACATAAGGAGTGTCTCAACGGATTTTCAAGCTTTTCAATTTTTGTTT
Source organism: Strigamia transsilvanica (assembly GCA_034701245.1). Taxonomy (NCBI): domain Eukaryota; kingdom Metazoa; phylum Arthropoda; class Chilopoda; order Geophilomorpha; family Linotaeniidae; genus Strigamia; species Strigamia transsilvanica. The sequence continues at coordinate 37,677 of JAQIXU010000033.1, read as the reverse complement.
AGACCCGATTGCATGCACTTCCATCCCGTCCATCAAAATTGTTGTCTGCACGAAACACAAGAAAAAAAAAGGAGAGGGATGAAGTTCGATATAAAAAAGAAAAAGAAAAGAGTGCACTGGTCGTGCGGAGACATAAGCTTATACAGTAGAATTCACTTGTCACTCTGTCTCACTCGGACCACTCTTTCAAGACCTCGTCAAATCCAGACTAGTTTTTGCACTCCAACATGAATGCTGCAGATAGAAATAAGAGTGCAGTCAAGGCTGACAATTCGCCGCCATTTTGAAACGTCAAACCAGTAAGAATGTTTACAATAGTAAGATGATTGCCCTTTCCTTGTGCACTCACCCTTTTGCTACGAGGGAGGATACAGAAGAAGAGAAGGGGTGGGGTATACACCATGATCCACCCTCTGCTCATGTTGCTACCAATTCGCCCTTTCCCTTCTCCCACCCTCTTTGAGCCACCACCCGTCCTCCTTCGCTCCCCCAACACCCATCCATCTATGTCACCAACCCATCGGCAAGAGAAGTCCATTGTGTGAACTAGGGAGATGGCAGCCAACAACGAAAAGCTTCCATGAATTTCTGAAGGGATTATAAGCCGTGAATGTCATCTAGTACATCAGCAAATGACAGCTTTGATTTTTGCCCCTCCTTCTTTTATCGAGTGGTCAGTTGCTGTGAAAGGTTTAATTCGGTCTTAAGAAACTTTTCGAGCGTTGCCGTGTCTCCCAATTTGTTATTGGAATATTTTAAATCGCTTTGTGCAAAAAAAACTCTCTTAAACTGAGTTGACAAGCGTTGGTTTCAAATGTTTGTCATAGGAGCCCCGCGATTGGTCGTGGGGCGGCGACATGTTCGCGGTAGCCATCTTTGTTTATGATGTGACGTCAGTGATCCATCTACAGATGGGAGGAGAGGGGAATTAATCAATCAGTGAGTCATGGTGGATGGAGGAAAGTCTTCCTACTTTCATCAAGTACGAAACACAATTACGTCGGGGGAGTCCTATCTGTCTATTGAAAGGGGACAACCCGTCGAAGGAAACAAGCCAGTGGCATGGAAAAGGTAGTGCGCATGTGCACTCGATTGAAAATTGCCAACTAAACATCACTATACATCGCATGGATGATCATGGCAATTTCGCAAATTTTTTGCCTACTACGCCACCCCTTTCCTTACAACACAGAGGCAAACTTAATGTTTTGTAACTTCCCCTTTACATATAATGTTGACACATAAATTTATGAAAATATTGCACGAAATATTTCCTATCAATCGAATTGTTCCTTTCTTTCACAAACATAATTTAGATACTGAACTAAATCGTGAAAGCATTGCTGCATATTATATAAGAGACTTTCCTTCCTGTGCTGCATGTAAATTTTTTTCTTTATTTGTTTTGGTCATAAAAAAGTTGCAGCTCTAAAAGCGATAAAACACTGATATTACATCAGTCAGCAGTTTGTCAATAACTTGAAATGCAATTACTGTACAGGGCACTGCAGCTCCCTCTCACCTAGACACAACCAAAATATGCGCTTTATAAAAATTTCATGATAAATATTTTCTGCTGTATAAACAGCAACACACTATCCTCAGGGAAACTTCAATAATTAGAATAATTGGATGCACACAATTAGTAAGTGCTATTTTTTGTCTAAAAGACAAAAAATTATATAAATCAGAATTTCAAACAAAATCTGGTTTGCTAATTTATTTACTGCACTAAATTCAAAATAAAATATTTATTTTGTAATATTTAAAAAATAAAATAAAATAAAATAAAACTAAAATTATTTATTTGTTTTTAATAACTGCTGTGTTTTTTTTGTGTGTTTATGGCAGCGTTTTGTTAGGATGAGCCAACGGTCCACGCTTGACCTCAGAAGAAAGTAAACAGGTTTTTAAATGGCGTCGGTGGCACCACTCTGGGCTATGGGCCAGTCTAATTAATTCTCTTTAATTACTAATAGCCAGCTTAACATCCTTGTTTACAAGAGGTCAGACGAGCGATAAAGTGAGAGAAGTGTTTGCGTTTTATGTCCTCATAAATGCCGTGTCCTCCATTAATATACAACAACCTCTTTGTAACAACAATAACATACGATTTTACATACTTTTGCATCTTTTTCCCTCCCCTACTTAATCCTCTCACCATTTTATTAAAAATAATTGTATAAGCTTCACTGTAGAAGAACCATTTCAGCTCATTAATTACCGGATTAAGTTTGTCATTAAAAAAACATTGTGGTCTTTATTTCCGACAAATGGCTTCAAGTCACACTATTCTGCCATCAACCCTTAAAACACTTAAGTATTTATTGCGTATTGAACTTTTATTCATTAACTAAGCAACTTAATTGTGCATTTGATGGCCACTTGACTTGATCCTTCATTTTAAAAACAATTTTTCACATAAATTTGCTCTAACTGTCAATTGCACACATTTGTCTTAATGACAAAAAGCCACATTAAGCACGTTACTTCGATGCTTACATCACAGAGGCTCATTCGTTTTCTGCACAGTTGATGGTGCCAATGAATGAAATGGACTTTCATTCCGTCAGAAACCAATGTAAGTGATTGGGTCACTTAACCATCATTTATCTCTACAGGCTACAACTTAATATTGACTCCTTTCAACGACATAACAACCCTTAGAATTTTCTTCCATAAAATGTGTTTCCTTTCCAAGACAATCCCTTTCATTTTCTCATATTTAAAATTCAAATTTACTCTAAGCCAATAATGTTCATCTGCATGACATAATTTTAAAATTATTAATATCAAGCAAACCTAACCATCTCCCCGTCCAGCAGATTGTGCACGGCTACAGCATATGGCGCTTGTACCGAGGTTCCTGGACTTGACAGGTGGACAGAGAGCGATCCATCAAGTTCATACTTCCATATCTTGATCCCGACTCAACAACAGGACTCACGTGTCACAAATGTCTTTTATCAGGGGGCCTGATCTTCTGCAGTTTGTGGGGGGTGTGGACCGTAGCCCAGTCCCACACTTTGTGCAAAATTATGGTCAACACCTGTTTTATACAAAAAAAATCAATTTAGAAACAAGTGTTCAACCATTTATTTTCACACGGGATTTTAAACCAACAAAACGAAGTTTACGGAAAAACCAATATTGCCAATAAGGCAATAATTTACCTAAAGTCCATAAGTCGTTCAGTAATTTTTAACTAGCACTTAACATTTAAGTGTGAGAAATAAAACGAGAACAGAAAGAAGAAAGACATTTCTTCCCACCCTAAGGCTATGGCGGTTACAACTGAATGAAGGATGCCTTTTGTTCCCATCTGTGTCCCTTGGAGTAGCCGATGGTGACCAGATTCCCAAACCCTTTGACTCCAGAGAGTCATTTTCTCAAGCCCTAGGAGGTGATCGCGGAGGCCCAATGCTCTTTTTGAGGCACAGGGGGTACCATAAACGGGCAGGAACAAATGCTATCCACCACTCTATACAGCTCCCCAGAGAATATGTGGGGAAATGCCGGCGCTTCGAGCACTTACTAATTACTTGGGAAGAAACTCACATATTTGCCTATACTGACCACGACCACCAACAACCAGACATACATTTTTGTATCACTTCTTACTAATTAATAATTTAACTGTAGTCATTCATCACAAGCAAAAGTTTTAAGTGGATTAAATGTTGCTGTTGGGTTACTCCTTATACCTCAAACAATATCAGCCACGGAAATATCCGTTAATGTAATCTAAACCAGAGCTTTGCATGGGTTTTAGTGAATGGGATTAAAATCAGTGCCAAACAGTCGGTTGTTAAACACTATAGGTAAAAGACTAAGTGAGTAATGATAAGAGCAAACACCACATCTTTACGACCTATTTATGGTGGCAACACGGTTGTTTTCTTAATGGAACATGACACTACACTACACAACTCTTCACTTTTAAGTGCTTCTTCCTCTGCTATAACTTTTTCATCGTCACATTAAAAAAAGTAAAAGAGAAAAAAAAACCGAAAAAAAACACAACATTTTAAAAAAAAACATTTGTTCAACTATAAAATAAGATGAATAGCCCCAACATTATTCACTTAACGTTAGTTCACTTATCAATGACTCTGCAATTTTTCGCACATTTCCACGGTGAAACCCACTCTTCTAGCAAAAGAGAAAAATAATGGCCGTCACTGCACAAGCTCAAAGAACTTGGAAATAGCTTGTCCATGAGTATCGACTGCATCGAAATTCACTTTTCTTTAAGTGTTGTGACGCAAACCGCAACTTTACAAATCTTCAGTCACGGGTTTGCTGCTCTCAGCGGGCTTAAAAACCATCTTTCACCTCATTTTCAACAAGTTCCTAATTCTTTTTCCCTTCACTACTCCATTCTTTGCTCGATGCAGTCCATCTTCCTGTAAGTGGTAGCAAGCACGTGCCGAATGGTGTGTCTCGTCTTTTTCGTTTCTATTTCCAAGAGAGCCAAGATTTCTTAGCTACAAATTGGTTCTTTTCTCTTTTTTCTTTTCTTTCCTTGCTGGTCCTAAGATAAATTTCCTGCCTTTATTGATTTCGTGTCTCTTGAATTAGATGCACTTAAACCACAGTTTGTCCTATAACTTTTTAGAAATCATGTTACGCTATTTGTTTTGAATGTACGTGAACAAATCTTTCATTTTCGCTAAACAACAAAATGAAAAACAAAAAATCGTTGTATTTATTTTTTTTTAAAAATGTATTTTATTGTTACAAAAAAATTTCCTTTATAATGGCTGGTCCAAACAAATCAAAAATAAATGTCGGTACGTCCCAAACTATTCCGTAATTTCCGTTAACAGAAATAAAGAGGAAATGAAACTAAACCCACAAAGAAAAAAAGAAATAAAGTTATAATAAAACATTATATGAAAAAATTGATTTAAAAAAATCTATTGTAATAAAACTATATCAGGAAAGGTAATAAATAACACCTTTCTTTCACATTACATTAAAGAGAAATGCCAAAAGCCAAAAAAAATCCTTCCTATGTTGGTAGAATCGGCTTAAATGGGCTGTTTTATCTCTTCGGTGACCTGATTGCTTAATCCTTGCCAACGTAAGCAAATGGTTGGGGGTCATTGCAAGTGGGAACTATCTGACAAAGATCCCACTCAACTCATTGTGAAGTGGTCAGTATAGGTAAACCTAAAGTAGAAAGGGGCTCAAATAAAATAAACGGAATTTTATCAGATACTTTACTCTCAAGGTATTATTTTATCTACAGTATATGGAGCAGATGACTTTGGTGTTTCAACACACAAAAACTTTAGAACAACTTTATCGGTTTTAAACATCAATCTGATAACGGGAAAAATATTTCAAGTCTGATTTATGAAACAATACGTTGTTCGGTTCAATTACTTTCTTTTCTTAATCAAGTTGAAAATTCTCTGCTAATATTACAATATATCCAAGCAAGACGCGCATCGCTCTTATAGGGTCATACAGGGGCCATCGCCAGTAACACCATCTGTTCCTTAATGGTATAGGAGTAGTTCCACCTCAAGACCATAGGGTGCCGCCACAAGGGTCTTCTTTTTTTTAATTACTTTTTTTCTAAAAACCAATATATCAGGGAATTTTTCTAATTTAAAACAAATGTATAAAACGAACCATACGTATATTTTCCTTTCAAGGTTAAAATAATTCTTCGTGCGGTTTTCCGATCTGAATAGTGTAATTTCAATTGATGTTTTCATTTCAAGCGGTGTTGAAGGTGGTCAGTCGTAAATTGATTTCATTAGACTTCAATGATGAGTACAGTGTATTTTATCTTAGAAGAAATGTGGGCTTGCGGGGAGTTTCTTCTCTTTAAGTAATTGCTCCCTCATGTGAATGGCAAAAGATTTAAGTGCAATGTGCCATCATAAAAACAGATTTATTGTAACAAGGGTTGGAGAGGGAAGGAGATGATAGGCGAGTTTTACGACCTATAAAATTCTTCAGATTAGTAGGTTATTTGGACATAATTATAATAACAAACAACACTTAGGACATTTTTTAAAGCAATCATTACGATTCAATCCCAGCTTCTGTGTTAACTTCGCACATCCGCATCGTAACTTAAAGTTTATCAGCCCATATATTAACGTATACATATTTAGATACACCAGTAAAAGCCGAGAGTCGCGAAACCTTATTTTAAATACATGCATAATTAAAATAGGGTTTTAACCTTATTTTACCCAACATTTCAATCCAGGTCATTTGCCTTTTAAAACATTTGTATAATTGTATCCAAAGCAAATTTCTTCTGCCCCCAAAACCAATTCAGTTATTTTTTCTTCCAATAAAATTACTTTCTTCTATGTCAAAATTTTGTCATAAAAAAATCCTTTTTTTATAAAAATGACGACAACCAATTTTTTTTTTTTACTTCTTTTATTCTGAATAGAAGGCGGCCGTTTTTGCGGAGCGAGAGTGCTTGTTGGTTGAGAGGCAATGCAAGCGAAGAATCCGCTCGACGCTTCCCTCGCCGTCACTAAGTGCACATGAAAGTATACTTAGAAGATTTGAGAGAGTGAAAGAGAGAAAGAGGGAGAGACCCTTTAAGAAGATTGCTTCTGCACCAATCAATGCGTTGCTTTCTTTCTTGGTCCAATGATGTGCGTATGGCAGCTTGGAGTTCGCACAAACTTTGCCTTTCTTCTTTCTTTTCCTTTTTCTTTTTTCTTTCGCTATACTTTTAGGTTTTTTTTTCCTGTCTCTTTTCCTTTTCCCCAAGCAACCGAGAGAACGGAAATTCGATCAATGGCCTGCATTCGCTTCTCACATACGATCCACATCAAGAAAGGGGAGCTTTACGTTACGCTTCTGAACGCAGCTCACCGAGACACCGCCAAGTTGAGTACTGGACACACTTCCTGTTTTTCACTGACTTCAACCCGAAGAAAGAGCTCAGCTCGATAAATGTGTAGTGGCGCGAGCCATGAACAACTCTCTCATCTGAATCCACCTCCAAATCTTCTCATTCCAACAGAAAAAAAGAAAAGAAGAAGAAAAGTATTCTTGTCCTCTGCACATAACTGTTTATTTTGAGAATGTTTTGCGCTTAATGACCACTGTTTTATTTTTTCACATTGTGAAATTATATTACGCAGATTAAAGTTGGGCAAAACGAAAAAAAAGGAAGATGGCGAGAACTTCTCTCTAATGATAATGCATCTTTTAAACAAAGAAGAGATGCTGTAAGCTAAGTGTACGCTTGCGTAATGAAATTATGGCTCTTCAGATGCTCAGATAACTTCAATCTATTCGGGGACTTTGGGATTTGTTTCTATGCTTGTTTAGTCATTTTTATTTTTTTCGTAGCGCAGCGTCATTTGATTATTTAATGCGCACATTAAAAAAGCAAGTTAAGAGATGGAAGACTTTCTTCTATAGTCAGACATCTCATAGGATTTATAAATGACGCTCGCTTGAGATCACCGCTGCTCCTGTTTTTCACTGCATCACATCACACAATAGAATAATCAAATTCTACTATTATCTTAACCAGCAGGAGGCACTTACTTTTAGTTTTTAAATTTTTTAAAAAAAATATCATTGCAAAAATTAACTAGAAAAAAAAAAGAACTTCCCTATCTACTGTTTTAATGTTATCTACTACTTAAATAAACAGGTGTAAATTTGCAAGCTGTTTCATGTATAATCCCTGTATACAAGTATTAAACGATTCTTCCTTTCCTTGTAACAGACAATTAAGTACTTAAAATGATTAATTACGACATAAAAACTCAAAACATAACAGATTAGATCGAAAATAAAATTTTTCCTTTTTTTTTTTTTATTCGTTTAGTTGTGTTATTCTCCCTTCGTTCTTCTCTTCTGCCATGTGATGTGTGCAGTGCGTGCAAAACTCATGCATAAAATATGCGTGTTCCGCATATAGAAACGAAACTATCCATTGAAGCCCATCAAAAAAATATAAGCATGTGAACCAAAAAGATTTTACAATTCTCTCTCCGTTTTTCTCCTCACGTAAACACTCACATAGACGAAAATAATTTCTTGTTTACTCAAACACCCAACATTCAGTAGCCCACACACGTCTCCTACACACGTCACAAATGTAATTTAATTTTTTTCGCTTACTTCTAAAACTCATTTTTTATCTGCCTCTTCCTCACTCATCACGTGATGTGGCCTTTTTTTTCTCGTGCTGATTGGGCGCGAACGATCCGTTTTCTTATCTGAAAGACGGGCAAGAGTTTCCACCCCAGTTGGATACTTTAATTTTTGCCGCAAGATAACGCTTGTTGGTGAAGGCGGAGAAAATTGTCATACGTGACAGGCTGCTAGTCCGAAATGAAATGGATGGCGGACGAGGCGGGAAGAAAGAGATAACAATATTTTGCACAAGCGACAAGACAGAGAAAAACGATTCGTGGTGTTTGTAAATTCCCACCCACAAACAAAACCTTTGCATGAATCCCCACGCTGTTTATCACTTCTCGACCTACTTTAGCTACTACACTATTTTTTCTTCTCTTCTTTTTCCCCCCACTTAACACTTATCAAAATTGTTGGACAAATGGTTAACGTCACAACTCGATAAAGACATAAAGTTGTAATAAATTTCATGTCATGTCCAATTTTTTTGTCCACGTTTTATTCTTTGCAGCAAAGGTTTTATATGAGAACATTACCTCTTATTTCATTCGACTGTTCAGGAGATTGGAATTTAATATTGCGAAGTATTATTTATGGCTATAAATGCTGATACGTGTACATGAATATGTGAAAAAGATAACAAGGACGTTTTACTTTCTCCCTACTAGTGTACAAGTTCATCTGCAATTGTCCTCATTTCTTTTTTTTATTTATATATTTTGCATTTTATCCCCCTTGCTTCGACATTGGATCTGCTGCTCACAATTCCCTTCGGTCTCAAATAATACGTTCCTTTAATGGCAGACTCATATGATTAATGACAGGCAGCAGCTACATAGAAATGCGAAAAGCTTGGAAGCTGCATCTAAACTCAAATGTCGTCTATAGAGCACAAAATCTATATCAACTTTTGATATTGGCTCCGCCCAACTGTGCCTATCGCATTCTGATGCAAAAAGCAAAAATAAAAAAAAATTTCTATCTTGAATGTAAAAAAGGTCATATTGTGCCTTTCTGACAGTTCCTCATTACAATCGAAAATAAAAATGAAAAAATGGAAAATAAAAATACAAATAAAAATAAAAATAAAAATAAAAACGAAAATAAAAATATGAAAAAAACAAAAAACATTGCTCCCTTTTTAATAGCTTACTTGTGCACTTTTGACAAGCCATAGAAAAAAAAATCTTTCACCAAAAAATACCAAATAAAAGACTCGACCTTATCTCACAAGCCCATCAGTCATCTTCTATTTTATTCAAATCAAAGAAATTAACGATTCCCCCAACCTTCATTTAGAAATCGTCACGTGATTCCAGGCTCCCTCCATCTGCATCTTCATCCCCCATAGTGTTGAACGACATGTCTTCCTCTCCTCAACTAATTCCATTCCCCACTTGGGCACTATACAACACCACGTTTGCCAATAAGAATTCGTCAATGACTAATCGCTTGAACGTGACAGCCACCTACCAAGAAGAATCCTTTAGCCGTGATATTCTCGTTGATGTCTTATTCATTCGCCACTGGCATCTCCTCACTTCACTTTTCCCTTTGGGATTAATTGGATTCGTTATCTCAAAAACGGTCAAACGCTCACGTAGATATCCTAATTAATATTTGTTTATAGCTCTTGTACATTTATTAATTTGATACCAAGGAGCTTGGTTTCTAATAAACGACAGCACATACTCGAAAAATTATCTTTATTTTCCAATCCGTAAATGGTTTAGTAGTAAAAAATTTAATGCACCTATTATTTTAAATGTGTAGATGAAGCTTTCGTTTTTGAGTAGCACACGCGAAACGAATTAAATAAAAACTAAATGATTGTCTGTAAACTCACGCACATTTCTAATTTTGGCTGCGTAGAACATATATCAGCGGTATACAGTCAGTCACCTATGATTAGCATCCATCACGGCTTGACATGGAACCTTTGTAAATTATTCAAGGCCAGTATAAAAAAACATGCAAAACGTACGGATGAAATTATCAAAAAAATAGTCATCACTCTAGATTTTATGTAATGTAATAACGGGCGTACAGCTGGGCACTTTGCAAATGCATGTCAATTAGGAGATTAATATCACAGCAGGCACTGACTTGTGCACTGAATCATTACAGATTTACAATGTTAATTTATCACCAACTTCATGACAGCCGTTTCGCCTCATCTTTACACATGCAACTCTTTGTGCAATTGAAATAATTGAATATATTGACATAATAAACATTGCATCATTTCGATTTTCGAGAGCTGCTACTTGTACATTTTCGTCGTTTTTTCTTCAGATTGACTGGAACAATTGGTTTTGAGAATCAGGCTTTTGACTGAATGTGCGTTAAAAATATGGAGTGTAAGGTGATTTGCTGGGGTTGAATGTAACGTGTAGCGTGCGGAGAGGAAAATTGCATCTCTCTGGGAGGTGAGACTTGAGGCGCATCCGGCTGGAGATCCTTGGATTCCTCGGCGCCAATCGAGGCGGGTCCTCCTTCAATTTCCTCGGCCAAAGCTCCGGTGTGTGAAGAAAAAGCCTCCTCCCACTTCCATCAGCAAACTTGGTTGTCTTGCCAACAAGCAGACCCACAATGGCAAAAAGAATGGACGCGCCAGAGCTGAAAGCACGCGATATGCATGCGTGCATGTGGGGCACGTCTCATTAGATGCGCTCGCGGACGCCCCCTCATCGCCAACTCTTCTTCTTTGCTTCGTTCTGTGCACTCTGCTATCGATTTCATATTTGCGGGAAAGAAGGGAGTCCGTGGCTAAGGAGACGCTTGCTCAAGGAGGAGGCACGCAGCCTGATAAGAAGACGATAAAGAAAAACGGACCCGCTTTTCCTCTCTCTCTCTCGGCTTCTGTTCCGGGCGCTTATCACTAGCGGAGCAATGCGCCCCCAATCGATGGCAAAGAGAAGCGAAAGTATGCAAATGTACCATGGAAGAAAGGTACAGAGCAACCACAAGAAGACGACGCCAAACACATTATAAACCTTAAAAAAAAGAAGAGCCCAAAAAAGATAGAAAAAAAAGTTAAGATGTTGCCACAAGAGAAGAAAGCAGAAGAAAAGCGAACGCCCCAGCATTCAACACAATTTACAATTCGAAGGAAGATTTACGTTGCATCAGGAGAAGTTAGAATGAGAAAAGAAAGAGCGATAGAAAAAATTTGCATGTGCACACCAGCATTTATTACGAGTTGCATCCTACACGCCGAGAAGTTGGAATAAAAAAATACTCTACGAATAAAAACTCAAGTCGGGATATTATTAGAAGAAAAAAAAGGTAAACTCAAAGTGATGTTTTTTGTTTTTTTTTTAAACTTGTGCATTTTTGAATAAAATAATATAAAATATTTTTTTGTTTGTTTTTAACTACTTTTCGGATGATAAATTTTGTTTTATTTTCCAGAAACAAAATTTGCAAAGAGTAACACCTTTGCAACATCATCTTTGAGTGCATCAAAAAAAAATTAAGATCCTTATGATGAAGCTTTTAAGGAACGGAAATAGCAGAATTCATTTAAAATGGCTCTTTGGGGACATAAAGCTCTCATGCATTTAGTGTACGGTTGCATCTAAGAATCATCAGGGGTCAATTGTGGCAGACTTCACTGCATAGCACAAAGCACAATTGCTAACCATCGCATTCATCCCACCTTTTTTTTTTTTTTTTTAGATATTGCCACCTATGAATTTCGTATAGAGCAAGAGATTCGATTTCCGAACCCAAAGTTGTTTCGGAAGCACTCAAATGATTTTTTTTTTTACGCCCATCACATCAAATCCACAGACTCCACCTTCAAAGAAATTACGTTAATTACAGCAACTGGTGAAGAATAGTACCATCAAAAAAACTCCTTTTAATTGATGATGGTAGAAAGCAATTTTTGAACTGAATATTTTAAACCATGAAAAAATACAAGAGAGAAAAAGTTATTAAAGCTAAACAATAGTGACTGGAAACGACCACTTGAAGAAAGTCCGTCTGTTGTGTCGTGTTTTTACGAACGAAATTAAACAACAAGAAAAAAAAATATATATATATAAAGGCTAATGTGTATCCTCACGTGACAAAAGGCTATTTTTCTCAGCCTGTAGCGTGCCCGACAGTTACATGGGAGGAGAACCGTAGCTCAAACTAGTTTCGTCGATGCTACGCAGCCACGAACTATTGCATTCTCAAGAAATTTATCAAGAAAAGCGTCCTCGAGCGAAGTGGGTGATGTGAGATGGGAGTGGACCTTCATCATATTTAATTCATTTCGGAAAGATTCTGTCTCAGGGACACGCTACTATCGAATTTGTCATTAAGAAAGAAGGACACCGAATGAAGGGGAGAGAATGGAAAAGCGGAGGAGGGGGATACAAGCGCATTCTGACAAAAGCAAAGGGGTGCGAGAAAAAGAGAAGGGCGGGATGGCAACTGTGTCTGTTTCAGACAGTCAATACATAGCTGAGATAAATGACGTTAAGTCGATTGCAATCAGTAAGTTCTACTAGAATGACAATGAAAGCAACATAGAAAACAATCTCTTGTTATCTCGGTCTCAATTTTTGAGTGCTCAGCTTCATTTTTCCTATTAAAACCAGTAAAAGAAATTTTAAAAATATTCTGAAATCAATAAATAAATTTTTAAAAAAATTTCATTTCGCAAGTGCTTTAAAAGAATCTGCCGTATATGAAGAAGAAAAAAAGGTGGAGAAACTAAAATGTGCACTTTTAGACGTTTCAAATTTCACCATTAACTGAGTTATCGGAATCTTATATTGTCAATACGTGCAGATGTTTCTTCTTCTTCTAAAAAAAAGTTTTATACAAAAAAGTAAAATATAATGTGAAACTTTGGTTTCTTTCACCCAATTAACCGGTTTCATTTATTGGATAAAGCACGTGTATAAAATTGGCTTTATTCAAAAATAAATGAATTTGATGTCAATTATTAGTACAAAACATGTGATCAAGTGATGAAAGATTACGTGTTCAATTTTGTAATTTTCCCCAAAAAAACACCTTCCAATAATATTAAGAAGAATTATTATTCCTTTAGTACACATATGGCTCAAATGTTGTGAAATAGAAAAAAATATATATGGTATATATAAAAAAAATCTTGAGTAAAGTGCTGAGATCTTCACAATCAGCCAGACCCCATCCATCACCTTGCCTGGAACCCGCCCCAACCAAGCAAAGAGCCGGAGGCAAAATCCCGGAGTTAACTGAGAAGTTTTGTTATCTTTAATCTAAAGAAAATTTTTTCCCTATTACATATCTTTCATTTCGGAACCACATTTTTTTTTTTTTTGAAAAAAAAAACGTTCCGTAGGTAATTTATTGTGATCAATCAATTCATTTTCCTTGGTTATCAATTAAAATGTAACCTTACTTCGACACAACTTGCCATTTCTTTCAAAATTTATCGTGTAATACGTTTTAAAAACTTTTTTTTGCTTATCGATTTACATAGGAATTGGAGTTAGCACAAAAGTTTGGCTGAATACATTGATTTATGACGCTGAAGCATATAAAGGATTTTTTAATCTCATCTCTGTCGTGTGGCAGTGCATGTAATTCCGGAGCCCAGCATAGCTTGCACAATATTATTTCCTACTCAAAATTATTTCTTCATAATAAAAAAAAATTGCTGAAAATTCCTGACTCTGTTATTACTTTCGTCCTCACTCCATATACATGAGAAGTAAAAGAAAATGAAAAAATGATATTGTCCAAGAAGACGTGTAAGCTTCGTCTAATGATGATGAATTGTCTGTGACTGGACCAAAGTGCAGGGCAGCAACTTTCTAATTATGTGTACAGTCCACTCATGAAGTAATCTTAACAATGTGCCTGCAAGTGAGAACTTCAACATCAGCCATCATGCAGTGTAAAACAAAGAAAAAAGCAACAACGTGCACAAACTAAGTTGCAGCTGTTCTTTGATACTTGGAAGGAATACAAATGTTAAAAATATAAAAATTGGTAATTCTTTTGAAATAATTCCATCAAGTCTGCAATTATTTGTAGATTTAAAAAATGTATTTCTTTTTAAAAAAAAAAACGAACAGGTATGTTCCTCAATGTACTGCAAAAATATTGAATAAAACTTTTTGTTTCGCATTTTAAAATTCCTCTCGTGATTCTGTATTAATTTTCAATTGAATAAATTATACATTATATTTGTATTTTTACTTTAGCCCACCCAAAGTGAGCCGAATACATTCGTAAATACTGCATGCAATGCAAGTTAGAGGGCGGATATTCTCCAAGAAATGTAAATTACGTCATTAGTAAAATTTTAATCACGTCTTACGAAAACCATTAATGCTTCCAAAGAGAAACAGCTGTGGTGCGGGCGGAGAAAACCTAAATTACTCTTTTTCTTTCTTTTCTCCTTTCCAGTCTTTCTCATTTCCCCCCTATCGTCAAGATTCTCTCGAGTCCACTACCCAATCTTCCCATCAGGCATTCTGTTCCTTTTTTCAAACGATTCATCACCTTTCTTACACGACTCTAATTTTAATATTTTAAAGTGTGACCGCGACTAAATGAGTACATCTTCCATGGGTAGAAATTAGCATTTTAATAATAAATAAGGCTGAAGATACTTTTTTCTTTTTTCTAAAATCCTTTGCTTCGTACGAAAGTGAGGGTTATTCGATAATTTAATCAAGGAACAAATTTGCATAAAGAGACCATTCATCCGCCTGTGACATACAGTAATTACAAATTTAAACTAATTCCACTGTGCAATATCCAATAAGCGCGGCAAACAAACTTTACGAGCAAAATTGTGTGTACAACGTGAAGAGTTGGGATTATGTTGTTGTACCAACAAACAGATGGTTATCTGTTTGTTGTATAATTTTCAAACGCACTGCATGTTGAAACTAACACCTTCAATCTCGGTTTTATTACGTCTAAGCTCATTTTGATTTGTGGTTTGCACCAACTACCAAGTTAAAGTGACAGTAATTTAGTCTCAACAAATATATTCCAGAACGCTCGACAAAAATTTACAAATTGCTTTTGTCAAAAATATACGGGATTATTATTTTTATTCTACCAGGACAACTTTTCATCCAGGCTTCATGCGTGTGCATTTTTTTCCGCTTTCCATACCACAAGAAAGTCATCAAAAACTTGAATATACATAAAGCGAAAAAAAATAGGAAAGAAAGCAAACGAATAAAAACTTATTTTTTTCCCTTTCCAGATCTGAAAATTTCTTCTCGTTCTTATTCTTTTGCTTCAATTTTTTTCCCCTCCCGCATACAACCAAAGAAAACTATTCTCAATCCCTCGCTACAGAAGAAATCTCTACTTAAGAATAAAATCCCAACTGTATGAAAAGTTTTTCGCTTTTTAATTGCTTTTTCTCAATCCGATATCAGGGGCCGATTTCTTCAACACCATTCCACACATTTTCTTTCACTTTTTTTTTTCCTTTTTAGATGATGTAAAAATATTTAATTAAAATTTCTAATTAATTTTCTCTGTTGTCGTGATCGTGAGCTGCCGAAAGACTCACTCTCTCTCTCTCTCCGACCCCTCTTCTCAACAAAACTTTTCTTACAAAACTCGCAGGATTGGTGTAAAGCAACAACCTAAATGTGCATCCTTGGCACTCAAGCGAAAGAGCTAATAAAGCGTTAATGAAAATTTGCTTCTACCCTTTTTTTCTCTATTTTTTCCTTCAGGAAAGTGTGTGGGTTGATGCGGGAAAAGAAGAGGAGAGAATGGGGTGGATGGTGATATTTGATAGTGCTTTTACTAATTGCAGATTCATCTGCAACAGAAACCAAACATCGAGGGACTGTAGCCTCCCACCATTACCTCTGCCAGTGAAAAAGGCAAATTAAAACAGTAGGTGAGCAGCACTGCCTGCATTTTGTTAAAAGGCTATAAAATCAAAGCTAAGGTCTCCTGAGAATCAAGGCAGTCTGGTAAAGTGAAGTAGCAAAGTGTAAAGACGTTTACCAACGATTGCCAAACACTGTTTAACAACTTAACCCGGATTATCACTTGAGGGAATTTAACAAACCAAATAAAGCTATAAAAAAACAAATAAAGTCAACTTTGTTCAACAGACTAGGCAAATGGGAACAATTCCATTTTTGCCATTATAATGGACGAGCTATAATTTGTAATGATGGTGCTACATCTGTAAGAATAAAAACATATGTTTATCAAATGAGCTGTCAATATGCTGGATTTTTTTTAAAGATATATATATGTATACACATAGTTGAGTTTAAAATAGAAACAGTGAAACGATTAAATTTTGCTTGTTTAATCATGTTTAGTTTACTCAAGTTCTTAATAAGATAAGCTAATTGTTTGATCAGTACTTAAGGCCATTTCAGGATATTTAATTAAACATCTTTACAAACTGAACTACTTTGATAGACCAACTCTGTTAGAGTAACAACAAACCGAAAATATTTTGGAATGAGCCTTTTAAAAAAAGTATTAAATACATAAAGATGGAGGAGGTTAGTTTGTCATTTAGTAACAACTGTAACTGTCCCTGGATCTAGACCGAAACATCAACCCAAATCGCTCGTCATCCAGGCGCAATGTCACTGTCTAATACACCAAACGTACTTTCGAATTGCCACTTCACCAATAAAAGAAACAGCACATGGAAAATAAACTGCAAAACCAGTTTCTGTTCAACACAATCAGTCTAACAGTACACTCATTTTTCATAAAACATAGATGATAACGAATTGTAAGTTCAATACAATACAAAACTCTTGCAGAAGAATCACTTGCTTGTCCAAAAAGCGTAATAAAAAAAATCACTGAAAATTTGCTATTATGGTTAAAATAGCTCTTGTGTGTATCAAGTCTTATGCATGATTGGTCTTTTGACTACTAATGCATGTTCAGCTCTTGTGCAGGTCAACTATCGCACAGGTTAGATCTTATGCATGTTAGCTCTAATGCATTCGTCTTGAAATTCATGAAGTATTGATAAATTTGGAATTTCATCAATCAACAAGCAACCCATGTGTGCACATCTATGGTAAAAATAAAAAATAAAAAATAAAAAAAATGGATTTTCTCATTCATGGACGATATTAGGTGCATTGGTAGTTTTACAGACTTTTCTAAGAACATTCAATTTTTTTTATTCCTGAAATTTTAACAAGAAATGACAGAAATCCAATATATTTTCTACAAAATTCATTTTTACACTACATAGGCGTAGACGGGTCAATTATTCGGATTTTAAGTTCCCACATTTGCAATTTAAGATCTGATGGCAATTAAAAACTTGTACCTAAAGCATGAAAAGCATGTCTACTCCTAATGCCTGTTGCCTGAGGTGTAGTTATTTGTAAACAAGTCTCAATTAGCAGAGACGATTTATCTGTAAATTAAATAAACACACACCTCTATGGTATACGCTACAAAATTTATATCAAAACATATAACGCAAGCAGTAGTTTTTGTAAAACTGGCACATCTAAATTATTGTAAATTGCCAACACATTATGTGTGCATTTAAATTTTAAAATGCATTTATTTTATGCGAAGAATGGTTTATTATTGTATTGTGTAGTATAATGGTATTTTTATGACAAAATGCTTACCGTAACCTAGCAAATTCACAAAAGTGGCCTTAGCTTTCAACTATTGAGCTGCAGGAAAAGTTCGCTTTAGGAAAAAGAAAATATTGATTTGAAATTTTCTTTATGATGTAGAAAGAGAAAAGTGTATAGTCTCGCACTGAAACTCTTTTCATCACCTTAAAACCATTCGAAGCAAGGTGTGGGGGTAATAAAGTTGAACTGACATCAATCTATCACACTTCAAAAACAAAAGCAAATTCATTTCATAATACAGCAGATGAGTTTAAACTGCAAAGTCACTCTCTGCTTTGATTAGAACCCATGATAATCAAAACCAATATTATATGAAATTTGACATTTAAAAGATCCGGCTTTCAAACTGATAGGTGCAGAAAACATTTTGAAATTGGAGGGAAAGAAATGTTATCAATGATGTGTTTACTGACCTTTAAAAATCTTCGTCTCCTAGAAATTGGATCTGCAACAAATAAAAGAAAAAACATTAAAATCATGTTGCACAACTCAACCAATCAACTTAATAGATTTCTCTACAAAATTTGCATTGAAAATTATTGCTTTAACGAATACGCACTTAATCGGATATGTCTCAATATAAACAACCATGAATATTGACTTTTGAAGACACTCATGGCTTAGTTGTGTCTGGGTGGTGTCAAAACAACGATAAGACGGACACACATATTTGAACAGAGGCAAAGGAACTCTCCACCCACTAAGCAAAGGCCTCTTTATCGGACAACCAACAGCTGATGAAAGGAACTATAACACACATGACTTTGATATTGCTTCACACAAAAAAGGAGAGCTCTCATTACCTATCGCAGCTCTTACATCCCTGCCGACTGCAAACAGCACATCACACTATTGATCCTTAATGAAAAGTTTACAAAAACCAAGTTCGGTGTGTTGAATTACTACGTATGCTAAATGTATTCAAAAATTAAAGCCAATCACACGGTTATATAAAATATATTTAATGACGATATTTTTAGTTGTATGACTCGTTATAAGATAAATATTTCACAACTGTTATTCCAAAGTGACTAATAATTAGCTGCAAAAATGCAAACTTCCTGTGGCTAAATTATAGATTCAAACTGCAAATAAATTAGATTCAGATAAAGATTATAATTTGGACTCAAATAGTCAAACTGTCTAAATTTCATACAAGTCAATAATTAGGTAGCACTTTATGACTAACATGAGAATAGTGCACTAAATAACGATTTAATGTCCGATACAATTATATTTAGTGAAGTAATGATTCAAATAGTATGGATTAAAATATTTTCTCGGTATTAACCGTCGTGAAGTGGCCCAGTGGGTTTCCTTACTCATGGAATTACAACCACTAAGAAGAACCAAGTAAACAAGGCGAGCTTGTAATCGCCAAAGTAAACTGTCATCAAACCGGTGGGTAAAATATAAAAACCTGAAGCAGACAGTTTACTCAAACTGGGGTGGCTGATAATAATACCTTCTTAAAGTATATAAACAAATTTAATTTAAGAATAAATTCCAAGCATGCACAAAATTTGTGGGGAGAGAAAGTCATTAATAAACGCAAGAAGCCATGCAAGAATTTTGCTTAAATTAAAAAATTAATCTACTTGACTTGGTCGAACAAGTCTATACCTGGGCGGCTTAACTAGTAATTGGTTTGAAATTGAGAAGTTGAAGGAAAATGCGAAAAGAGAAAATATAACATTCCTCATTACTAATAACAAGTTTAATTACCGAAGCAAGCTCGCACATTTCGGAGTCATGCAATATTCAACATTGAAACAATTAATCATCGCACCTGTCGGTATCCAATATCAACAGTATCCAATCTCCCTGGCACTGTCTTGTGGAAATTAATTTATGAATACAAGGCTTCTGCTTCAACATACAAGTGAAAATGAAAAAAGGAAGAAAGAAAAAATATATATTAAAAAAAGAAAAAAAAGTAAAAAGAACAGCTGCAGAAGCCACAGCAACATTCCAACGATGTAAGATGAAGAGGGCGCCGAAGAAGGTTATACCCCCGCCTGTATTGTAAATCTCGCTTATTAACAAGATAATTTTAAACAAAAAAAACTTTTTAATATTAAAATTTTTCTATTAAATATTTTTTCAAATTTTATTAGAAACTTGAGTTTCTTCGGTTCTTTCTTCAAGTGTTGTTGTAGGTCGCGGCAAGTAACGATCAAAACCTCAGGTGATGAATGTCCCCTGCAAAGTTGGCGCCGTTCGTGCACTCTGCACGCGCTCCTCCTCGCGCAGGACGAAATTAATGACGCGAACGTTTAGTGACTCTGCGGGACGCAAGTCAGCCTCTTCCACCGGAACGCCGATCTTCCTCTCTCAACGTCGCCAAACGAATGGGGGACACCCTCAAGAAGAACGTCTCTACTAAGACAGGAAAGTAAAGGCAGTTCCATCTCGCAAGAGGAAGCCATTTAGCTTAGAGAAAGGGATTGAGAAAGCGTGCTGGGGGTTTCTTTTGTTCAAATCAGTCGCACACATCTAACACCAGTCTTAATCACTTTAAATTTCCACGGCATTCTTTGGAATTAATCACTTGGCAAACATCGGCTACTCCATAATCTGATGCAGGTGCAAATCACTCGGTACCGTTCACCAATTACAAAAGAATTATTTGTAAAAAAAAAAAAATAAAAAGAAATGGAGAAAGAAAGGAGGTTTTCCATCCATGAATGAGTATTGCACAAACCTACACAAAATATATAAATAATATTGACAACGAGTAATGATTGTTGTAAATGCATGTATAAGCATAATAAGGAAACATCTGAATATACTTTTATTCAAGTGTGGCTGCACCTACAAAAGCGCTTGTTCCTGGATTCGAATCAGACCACATTTCTTTTCTTATCAAATCAAATAAAAGTTATGAACAACTTTCCTACTACCTAAATGGAAAAAAGCAGAATGCAAAACAGTTTTACCCAACTGAATAACACTTTTATTTTTCCATTTCTTTTTTTCCTATTATTATTTGGTTCTGTACTCATTCATTGGAAAGAGTCTCTTTATTATTTAGCCTATCCGTCATGAGCTCGGTCGCCAGGGCTGTTCCATGTGTCAATCATCCAGCGCGAGTAATCCCGCCTCTCCCTCTGGAAGCTGAGTTCACGGAACAAAGGGCCAAGAGGGTTTCTACTTCATTTATAAATGAGACAAAAAATAAAAAATCCAGATCGCAATTTTAACTACAGCTTATTAACCTTTTATGAGAATTTTATTTAAGTATAGAGGAAAAAATTTCACGAAATAAAAAATTATAAACAGAATTATTAACTTGACTGAAAAAAAGAAATTAAACAAAAAAAATGCATTTTTTTCTCAGGACACGGTTTATGAAGAGCGGAAGGGAGGTGTAATGATGTAAAGAGGACCCCCTGACATGAAATTGCGCCAAAGATTCAATTTCCTTAATGCATGGACTCTTCTTCATTTAACGGACGACAGCGCTCAAAAATAAGGCACCAACTGACTCCTACTGAGTCTGCGTAATCACTTTTTAACTCTTTTTCTCACCCCTATAACAAAGATTGTTGCCAAGTTGTAAGTATGACACAGAACGCACCCCCATTAAAAAAAGTTTTCTTTTTTTTTTTAGACTAAAAAAGTTAGAAATCGCAAAGTTTGCACAAATTTGGCGGGAAAAATGGATTTCCTTATCCGGCTGATCCCCTGCGTTACATTATCATATGTTCAAAGTTTTTCAATTAGAATTTGCAGATTGTGGATTGGCCAAGTGCGAAGAAGTGAAACCATTATCAGTAAGAAAGCAGCGTCCTCTTTTCTATTCAATATGATTGATAAAATATTGTACTTTGCATGAATTCGCCATAAAAAGAGAAAAAAAAAAGGAAAAAAACTGCAAAGAGCTCTATTCTTTCTCGCATAAAAAAATCGTGTCGTTCGTCAATAATTTACGCTTGGGCTTTTTGATAGGGCATATCTGTGAACGAGGGGAGAAAACCGAGGGGAGGGTAGTGGTAAAATAAAGAATGAAAAAGACAAGAGGCGAGGGAGCAAATATGGCGGCTTGTCGCCATCCTAACCGGGGCTCGCCGGGGCTTTGGCTGGGCGCATAAAAATCTTCGATCTTTCCTCACCTCGCGCATGTAAAGCGCCACCTGGGGGGCAGTTGGCAGGCGCAACATTGGCGATAGGGCCAGTCAATAGCTCAACGACAGGCTTCCTAGCAACCGGCCCGATTTGCTAATTTGACTCATAAAACACCCCCGCAGGCACTCGTCGGCCCTTTCATGCCCATCAACTCTGCTTACTCTCACCACTATTTCTTTTCTTCATCGTGCAACTTAATAGCTGAGGCTGCACTTGAGGAAGAGTTCGAATCCTACATTAGCATAAAAGCACTTAATGCTGTAATTCGATCGAGGCCTAGTATAATTAAAACCAGCCACAATCCACCTACACAACCACCCCTATTGGAGCTACCCTAATTGCCAATCATACAACCATATGGCACAATGTAGAAAAAAAGTATACTCGCCCAAAATTAAATTTTTAACTATTCAGACTATTTTTTCCCTTCTTGTTGGGTGTTGTAAAAAGGCACCGTAGACACACTCGTATATAAATCTAACCTCTGAGCGATTTACTACCATCCTGTTGAAAAGATTTAAGTTGAACTAAATTTCAAAAGTTCTTTTTATCTCCTTTTAATTCTTTTCACAACAGACCCACGGGAAATGTTGGTCATAAAATTACATACATGCTTGTCCTCAGTTTCCGGACTATTTACAGCATGATTCACATTGATGTGTACGTGTGAGAAAAAGAAACGTGCTATCCGAAATGATGTTTGAAAATTATAGCCTTAAAAAATGAACAATAGCAAAACTATGCAAACTTAATTCCATTTTGATAAGACAGCAAAATCATGATTTAAAATAATACAAACGTGGAAAAATTGGTAAATTTTTTATTTTATGTTAAAAATTCAACATAAGTGAAATAAAATAAAATTTAAAAACATTTCTGATACTCAATCAACATAACTGACTACAGTGCAATGCATACATAATTAACTAATTTATTATATCTGCAACACCTCGTCTATAATCACCACCATCCAGGAGAAATTGGCGGGAAAACATCGTTCATGCGCGTCTCGACCACCTCCCCTTTCATTCGTGTGATGGCGTGGAATAATTCGCATTAAGAAACATTTTTTCAAGAAAAAAATGCAAGAATAAAAATTATACCTTTCACATTTGGTGTGGGAAAATAAGGGGGAGTACATTGAGTTTTTCCCGTCTTATAAAATGTAAATTTATGACCGTCACCAACACCTGTTAGCATCCGGGGTCCCTTGGACCTCAATACCTCATAATTCCCAGTGGGTACTAATCTCAGCTCCGATCAGCAACAATTATTGTACTACATTCAGGTATTTCTTCAAGTGGAGAGAAAAATAGCGCAGCGTAGTCAGACAATAAATCAGTTGCTCCTACTGCCAACGCCGGGTCACAACAACCAACAACCTTATAAATTCGAAACTAACTTTGTGCAAGAAATCTTAACAAAAAATGTGGATTATCAATCATTTTTAAAACATGGTATGCTCTCAACAAACATGAATGAATAATGAGTTATGTTATTATTTTTATTTTCATTTGTTTAGACGTTCTTAGAAATTCAAGACGAACAAAATGTGTGTGCAAAACTGTCAAACTCAAAATAAACATGCGCTAAAAAAAATGACAGTTGCTGGTGGCAATTCACGTTAAATTCACGCTAGATCAAAATATTCGAGTCAAAAATTAAAATTGGAGTATGAATGAATCACGAACGGTGCTGTGTTCGACTTCTGAGACTGGATATTGGGATTTGTAGATTCAGGCAGCTCAACATCGACGCAATGCAAGCATTTTATGTTAATATTCGAGGTTTGGGAACGTCGGAAGTTCACATTTTCCTTTTTTCTTGCAAATACCATGAGTTGCGAGTTGTCGCGCCTGGAATTTCCCAGTGTTTTTTGAATACCCATATTGATTTTTTTTTTAGATCTATACAGATTCCAAATATTGAAAAATCTAGTTAAATATTATTTTTATAAAAACCCGAACGTACTAATTAAAAACGTATAGATTGTCTTCCCTTTTTATTCATTGTTTATTTATATGTAATATCGCGCCCACTTGTTGACATCATAAATTAAGACTCGCACAACTCACCTATCCGACCCTGAATGAAGTGTGAGGCGTACAACGTTGACCCTTTGCACCTAGCAAAGAACTAGTTATTGCGAGCCCCTTGTACACCTACGCCTCTCATTTAAATTATAAGAGGATGCACTCAAGACCATGAAAAGGTTTTCTAACTGACCCTAGGAGGTAATTTTTTCTCACTACAATATGTAATTTGTCCAAACAGGTGATTGAGGTCTCGCATTGAACATTCATCGAAATTTGTTGCAGCATGGACTCAACTCACCCACATTAGACAGGTTAAATACAAAGTAAAAGGGCCAGGATTAATGAGTTTATTAAGCATTATTAAGACAACTAAGCACCACTTACACCCACGCACTTGACCACATAATGTGCATAATAAACGTGTTCATGCTCTCTTTTAAAGCTGCTTAACAATAGATGTAATTCCTCTGCAGCAAAGGATTCAACATCATAGTTGAAAAGACATATAGCACCAGGTTTATGCGGATCATGAAGCTCTTTTGGCAGCTCCATTATAAATTGTCGCGTCTCGCCTCAATCTCGTCATGTGAATCACAGCGAGATCTCAGTCCAGCAATGACACCAACATTTCGTTCTGAGTCTGCATCAGCTGCGTTCTCTCAACCGTTTTTATTTTCCGACAGCAAAAAGATGGGGTGGTAGAGAGATGTAGCGTGCTCGCTAAAAGAAATAAAAAAAAATAAAAAATAAAATAAAAAAAAATAATAAAAAAAAGAAGAAGAAAATTCTATTATTTTTTGCCTGACTGCGCCTTTGCTACTATTTTTCCACTTTTTTTCTTCTTTCTGCTTTCACTCTTTTTTCTTTTTTCTATCTTTTTTTTTATTTTTTATTCTTCTTCTTTGCTAGAGCAGCTGGGATTCGACTATGTTGAACAGAGGATAGTTGCATGTTCATTTTGATGAAGGCGCTTTCGATAGCGAGTGGGCTATTGAACCAATACGGATTCCAGCCTTCACTCCATCGCCACGAGCCCCTGATTCTCATCCAGATAGAGAGAAGCAGTAACCGCGCATGCGCTAAGTCGCCACCTCATCCCTCTTTTCTGTAGCAATCCAAAATGCTAGCCTTATCTGTTCAACTTACTGCCAGTTATTCTGCAGATTGCAACCTCAATCACTTTTGTAATTCTATTCAACGTCTGAGCCGCATGCGCAACCAATCTTTTATTTTTATTTTACAACTCCTTAAAGAGCAACGAAATCAAATTGTTTCTTTTTCTTTCATGCCATCAAAACATGAAGAAAAACAAAGATAAAACTACTTGTTGCTGTTTCGACCTATTGGCGTTAAACTAATTAGCCAAGAACAGTCTATAGATGTATGTAGAATGTTGGAAACCAGCAATTCATTTGCAATCTTCGTTTCTTTTGGCGGTTTTTCCCTTCTCGGGCTAATGATCGTCCTCTGGGCTAGTCTTACTCTGTAATTATGTCCAACAATCTGGGAGCCCTTCCGAAAACCAACCCACCAGAGCCCCGTATGACAAGATAAAATATGAATCGCTCGCCTAAGCCACAATTTTCTCGAATTACCAGTGGACCTTGCCTCGTATGAGCCCTACTACAAGGCATCATTAGAATACAGAGAAAGCACAAAACAAGAAAACGAGCTTAGGATAAAAAAAATAAATCTCATATTTCTCTTTTCAGCTCATTAGTTCTGAAAAGTTTTTTTTCTTTTTAATTTTTTTTTGCAGGGGGTTCAATTTGTGCGAGTTAAATACACCTAACGGAACAAAACAGTCAACGGAGAAGACAAGCAAAGCAGTTCGTCCTCAATCAATGATAGAATTACAAGACATTTTTTATACGAAACATAAATTGAGGATAAACATACAACAAAACGACACGTCATGCTGTAATAAAGAATAAGCCCCCTAATCATAACACGATTTGGTCGGAAAACAGAAAAATGACCTTGAAGAAAGAGCCCTATCTGTCAATTTCGCAATAATTTTAGCTCGCTTTATAATTACAGTTGGAAATATAAAGTTTTACAATTATTTATCCACAAATGAATAACAAGATAACGTTCTTCCGTTACATAATAAATTTGGCAACAGAAATGACTAATCAGTTTACTTTCACGTCACAGTTCCGACAAGTGCAAGTGTCACTGCACAAGCTCATGAGGCCATGGTTTAATCAGTGGTAGATGTATATATATATATATATTATATATTGCATGTATATATAGGTACGCTCGACCAGAATGAATTAAACATGCCTTGCCTCATATACGAGTCGCGACACTCAAACCTCGGCTGAAGAGCTTTGCGCGTGCATCAATTCGTCTTTCCAAGCCAAACGGGGAGGGAAGGCACTGCTGCTGTACCATAGTGAAAGAGAGAGAGAGAGACGCCACCATGCCCATATGCAGATTAGGAAAGGGATGAGGAACGACGAGAACTGGGCGAACGCTAGTTCGCGCGGCGAAGGTTGCGTGCTCGTCGCCAGATAAAATTAATCCCGTTTCGGTGTACTTTGAATACTAATTAGTCTTCGTGTGCCCGTCGACTTTGCCCAACTTCCTCTTTTGCTCAAAAATCTCCAAACTAAAAGTAATGCTCCAAGGGTACAAACGAGACGACGCAATTGTGTTTTACTTTTTTTTATTTCCAACTTTAAGCGAAATTACATGCGAAGAAACAAACAAACTTACGTCTATTTGTTCTGCAGACCACAAAATTCCCCTCGTTTAACCAATGCCCATCTTGTTTAATGTAGCCGCTAACAAAGTTGTTTGTAGTGGTTGCGAGTAAATGTTGTCTCTCACTCTCCCCGTCTCAAAGTCTCTTCTCTTTTACACTAGACCGTATATTCATTTGAAAATTATAATTGATAAGAAGAAAATTTAGCGGTGCAAGCTGTGTCTTATTCTAACGTTAAAATTCAAAATCAATCACATTAAAAGCAAAATGATGAAGCAGGCGGAATAAATGAGTTGAGAAAATGTTTAATTCGAATTAAATGTCTGCGAATATATTCTTCGTCATCTCACACGACGTCATTTTCAAATAAACGCTTTACGCATACGACGTTTTATACACGTAATTAACCATTCATGAGCTCAAATTATGTCCTTGCTTGTCTCATTCCAAGATAATGCGACCATTCAAAAAGTCGGTTTAACCACTACTCGGCTCCTGCTAATGGTCAGTCAAGGTCGACTTCTATACCCAATGACCATAAAACAAAAAAAAATAACAGCTCGTCGCTATTTCTTCCGAGAATAAGGGCACACAGGCTAAAGGCCCAGTGCCTCAGAGAGCAGATGGCTGCGCTTGGCCCGTTTAAAAACTCTAGGAGACTCGCTTTACGGGTGTGTCTAAGGCCGGCCATAAATCACGCGGCTTGGTCCCCAATCAAAGGGCTCCCAGGGACCGAAACCCGGCCGTTGCCCGTTTCAACAGCACCGAGGCTTATTCCCCCTTAGAGGCTATTTACAAATGATTCCCCACGCCATAAAACATTTCAAGGGGAAGACAGACACAGCCAGAGTTTTCTGTGCTTGTGATGTGGCCAAAACCGGAGCTGCGCCTAGACGGATGAGATGCACACGAGCTACGGAAAGAGAGCAGTTAAGAACGGCCGGAACCAGAACGTTGTCGGACGACTTGTTCCGTTTACTCGAAAAGCTATGAAAATTAGTCACCGCACAAATATCTTTTTCAGGCGTTTGACGTACCTCGTGTGAGTAACGCAACCACTAGACACGTTAAAAAAAAAAACTTTTTTAGTTGGAAAATTTTAGTTTTTGATTACAAAATCCGAAAATAATGATTTCATTTATGCTGTGTTTTTATTTATTGTTTATTTTTTTTAAACCAATAATTTAGGGAGAAAAGAGTGTCTAATTTATTTCAATTTTTTAGCTTAAAATGATCTTATAGAGATGTATGTAGATGGAGCCAGAGTTTGAGTGTTGGCGGTGTCACGGTGTACTGTCTTAAGAAGACCGGGTTGTTTGTTTTGTGGCTGGAGTCGATTCATCATTCTCTCGACGTCCACATAAAGCCCACTGTCCGCAAGGACTGCAAACCACAATCGTGCAAGTGTGCCGACAGCAATCTGAGACGACGCCGGCTACGAGACATTACCCTCGACCGGGAAAAGTTGGTGGAACCTTGCAAACATTTCCTCCGTCCCACTGGCAAATGAAAAAGAAAAAAAAAAGTTGACTTGTTCAAAGCGCCATTTTATCGAAGAGAGGGAGTGAGTTGTGTGTGCTTACATCTAATACGTTATTCTAGTGTTCACCGTGTTCAACGCTCAAAACGAAAGAATTTGCTACTAAACACAAGACAGCTTCAAGTTTATTTGCGTTTTCCTGAATGACGACCGTTTCCTTCCCCGCGTTTCTCCATTCCAGACCAAACTATTCTCGTTTGTGGTTGTTCCAGCGCCCTTTGTGTGTCACCATATTATGATCAAACCGGCTGAACGTTCAGGATAAAAACATACATAAAAAAGAAAGAAGAAAAAAAAATCGTTTAACTTCTTAAAAAACACATTTCTTCCACTCTAATACTTCCCATAATTCTTCTACTTAAAACTTGTTTTCCTTTCTTTCTATTTTTTCTTATTTTTTCACACAACTCTTTTCGAATCGAGTCGTGTTAAAATTCAGTATTACAATTTCTTCATCTATTAAAACTTGTTTAAAATTCCCATTCCGTCTAAGAGTGTGTGTGTGTGGGTGTCTTCGTCTTTAAGCCTAATCGAGAGCTCATTGGCAATGCAAGCCGAGATGGCTGCTCGCTGGCTTGGGCACGAGGGAAGGGAGATGACGTGAAGCTCGCAACTCACAGCCGTGCGGCAAAGACGACAGTTACGAGCGACCGGGGTGGAAGGAGACCCGTTAGCGGCGATCTAACGGCCTTTGCAGAACATTTAGAACGATAAATGGAGGCAGTCTGGCTCAGAAGGGACATCGTCACATGCGGCCCGAGACTGCCGAGTGAGATTTGCCTTCACAAAACACAGGCGAGACCGCCGCACAGTACAGGAACCAATATCAAACCTCCAAAAAATATTTTTTTTTATCCTTCATATTTTTTTTTCTACAGATTGTAAACTAAATTTTTTTTAACAATTTTCCTAATTGTAAATACAAAGCGTCATAATAATAATAATGTTACAAGTTGAAATTCAAAAACCGGCCGTTAGATTTAGGCCTATATTTATTCCATCTTCTCCCCCGTTTCGTATCGGCTTATTTTAATTAAATTTAAATTTAAATTTCTAACCGTTTTATCAAATTGAAAATTGTCTATATCCCTCTTTGTTCCTTATTTCCATCCTCAAAATGGTGTCGCGCTTTCGTATTGGTTTATTGATTGTGCCTCATAGTAAACAAGCATCTGCTCTGAACTCTTTCTTCCACATTTTTCTTTTATTTCTTAATTTCACACATTTTTTTTTTCCATATTAAATTCATAATAAGAATTTCTCGTCTTTCTACATTCAATATTTCAATCTCAATAGGTAATCCAGGTGTGCTGTGTAAATAAATTACACAACGTGGATATATATAAAGCTTAAACCAAGTATACGATGTTTTATTCACACATAGCTTAGAAATTAAATGTGTTTCTTTTCAAACAAGATTTTAAAATAATTTTTCACATACATACTTATCCAAGATATGTTTGCCAACCTCGATTTGATGCAAGTAATCAACTGTGTACAATCTTTCTTATCGCTGTAATCTGTTTTTAATGGGGAAATTCACGAGTGGCGACTCACACATGCTCAAAAAGTAAAAAATCTGCGTTCCTTAAGTATTCTATTTCATACACCAACATATACCTATCAATAACTTTCTCTTTTCTAAATTAAAAGAAATGAAAATTGCCAATTACTATACACATTGCTATCGAATCAGTCTGAGGGATAGTTGGAACGGCGCATGCTCAAACCCTTGTTTCGAGTATTCAATCAAGGCAAAGCAATTCATTATGAGACCAGCTTGCCCGTTCATTTCAGTACCAAATGGGTTGAAGCTTTCATGCCATATATACCTATATGAGATTTCTATATTAAAAGAGCCAAAAGGGGTTAGAGGCAGCAACGTTCTTCTAACTTTTAAATTATAGATGAGACTATAGGTTTACTTCAACATCCCCTAACCCATCCCAAGCACGTGTTGCCCTCCTCTCTTTGTGCGTGTATATTTGGAAGCAAAGGCTTATGTTTCCCACCCCTTTGCGTACCATCGAATGAAAACAGATCAGTATACAATGATATTTCTTGCAAAGACTCGCATAATGCCTTGTGAAATCACTCTAGGGGAGAAAGAAATGAGAAAAAGTGGCAACATTTGGTGAAAAGCTTCCCTTAGAACAGCTGATAGCCATGTAAGCTAGATAATTAAAAGTCACAGGGTTCTAATCAAAGCCCAATGGGAGCGGACAAGTGGTAGAGGCATGTTTGGATCATAAAACTCCCAAGAGTAATAATAGGGTTTCCAGAATAGTAAAGAAAAGAGAAAAAACAATAAGAACTACAACTTAGTTGTTCGTAAGTTTTTAAAGAAAACACATATGCACATGCATCTAACTTAGTTTACCGATAGGCAAACTTCTCAAAATTTTCTCTCTTTATCGTTCACGTTTGTTGACTTAAATTTTCATTAACATTTTCAAAAGGACTTATTCTTATCAATGTGACCTCAGAACATCTGTTACTTTGAGTTGGAGGGTTGGAGATCTAATACAACCTTGACTGTACACAGTTCAAACCAGAATACAAGAAGAAAAAAAATACCGAATTATTTCCTTCCCCAACACAAAGAAATTACCACACTAGAATTGGTTAAGTGAGTTATTAACCATGCCCACGACACGGTACTTTCTATGCAAACTTTGAATATTTCTCTAAGAACTTGTATTGAGTGTACCGTATCAATAAATACCAATTGTCCTAAAATCAGTCACATTTTACGGCTCGTAAAATTTAAAAAGTGTAATTCCTCATTTAATTTTCTAATTTAAAATAAAATAAAATGAAATTATTTTAAATTATAAAACAGTAGAGGTAGTCAATTATTTTTTTCATTAAAATTAAATAATCTCGTAGGACATACTGCACACCAACAATTAATTAAATGTAAAAGTTACTAATGGTGTTGTTAACTCGCTTCCTACAGTGAGAATTGTGACGAGAAGCGCAATAAAAATGAATTGTGATGTTTAAGAGAATGCAGGTGAGACCTTGCATGGTCACCTGTCAGGTAAAGGTGTCTGGTTATGTGGCTTGCGCTGCAGTTGCTCATGTTAACGGACATGAATCGAACTGGCAAGCAGATGGATGAATAGTTTTAATTCCTTTTTAATGAGACGAAATGCAATATCTTTATATCAAACAAAATCAAATAAGATTATTCACGCCACTTTTTGCTAGAATCAAGACCGAGAAATGAGACGGGAAGGGAAATTCAAGGTCAACTGTAACAAATCCCATTCTGGTATCAATATATCCATCTTGAGACTCAGGAAACAGTTTCGTCATATCAGATAAATACAATAATAATTTTTATGCACCTGTAGATGTTTAAAATAAGCAAAAAAAAAATTATACAAAGTAACATATGACGGACTTTTCAAATTCGGTTTCTTCTCAATCACTCATTCCATCAACATCATAACTTATTACCCATAATACCTTGAAATCAAAACAGCTCTCGCTAAAACCAGAAACATGCGTTGAAATGTATCAGAATGTAATTGAATTGTTTAGAGATTTTATAATTTTTTTTAAAAAAATGCACGAATCCATTAATAAAAAATCGCAGTACGAATAAATAATTTAAAAAAAATATTCGCTCATAATAATTTAATTTTAAAAATTGAAAAAATAAAAAATAAAAATGCTTGTCGGTGTTTAAACCAAACAGAAATCGAGTTGTAAAAGAAATATTATCGTAAAAATAAAGGAGAAAATACGTATGTACCTTGGTTAATCATGTCTAATTTAACGAAACAGTCAGAAGAAAGAACCTTCGCCTACCTGAGCCAAATGCCCGGAAGCTAATGGTGGGAGCTGCCCTCGTGCAGCGCGTTTGATTGACCTGCGGTCGAACAGCCTTCGGTTTTCGGTGAGGCCATGCCCTGGAGACGGACCACGTTGATAATGGAACAGGGTAGATAATGATGAAGCCAGTGAAATGTACTTTTTTCATTGCGAGCGAGCACCTATTTTCTTTAGGCCTAGCGTAGTTGAACTGCATGCGCCCGCCTGCCCTTGGCTTTTCACGCCGCCACAATGGCGGCTGTTGCCGCCCGAAGCGCCAGGTCGAAAACCGTGCGCGTGCATAAGTTGACGTGAGCGTTGCCGTGTCGGTTTTGCTCGCGCCAGAAAATGAAAACTCCTTGATGCGGAGGCGTCGCTGGTTGCTGCTGCTCCTTGCGCTGGCTACTTGGCTAATGAATGTTTGCAATGTAGCCCCCCACCCGCCCTCCCTCCCACCTCCCCCTCGACAGCTCGCCTAGGCCCCGATGATTTGTGAGGTGTCATTAATTCGTCTGACATCCAGTGAAAAATAACGAATTTATTGCCAGTAATTATGTTGCGCTCGTATACGATAAGCGACGTCAGTTACTCGGCGTCAGACCAGACTAAGCTGGCACTTTCGGACGCGATCGGTAACTGAGTTGGATAAAAATATCCCTTTTATTAGTCGATGAGGGAATCCGTGGCTTTTGTTTCACTTAGCAGCGCCGGCGCAGCGTGTTTTGGGAAGGCAGTGCACGCGTCACTGGGAGGATCCCACAGCACGCGGACGCGGATCCCTTCTCCTCTATTGAGAGGGTTGAGGACGTTTTCATTGGTTCACGCTGTCACGTGGTCGGAATGGTAAAGCTTTCGTTATCAATCCAGAAAAGCGCTTCAATGCAGCTCGAATGCAAGTGTGCAAAGCACTCGGGTGGTCGGGACCGAGGAGAAATATTTTTGGTGTCCTTATGAAAATATTTTTACCTTGTTCCATGATTGATTTTCTCCTCTTCATGTTGCGCTGAGTCCGAATGGAGAGTAGATGCGAGACGGGATTTATCAACAGC
Organism: Strigamia transsilvanica; assembly: GCA_034701245.1. NCBI lineage: Eukaryota > Metazoa > Arthropoda > Chilopoda > Geophilomorpha > Linotaeniidae > Strigamia > Strigamia transsilvanica. Next base: position 4,633 of record JAQIXU010000033.1, on the reverse strand, counting down.
CAGCCATCCATGGCGGAATTTATGACATCTCTGCCTCATATCAATGAAACATTTCATAGGGGATCATCAATCACTGGTACAGGAATGCCACCACCTCCGATGTGCGGCCCGTTGGACGAGCAAGGACCGCTACACACGGTCGCCGGAACAACGCCGACAGGGCCTCCGCAACCGGCGACTAAATGCGCTGCTGGAGCGGCAGCAGGAATGGGAGTTCCCGTGCCGGAGTATCCGTGGATGAAGGAGAAGAAAACCACAAGAAAAACACACCAAGGTGAGTGAGTGACGATGTGCGCGTGCTGCAACCAGCTGGCCGTATGTCTCGAGAGGCATGCCCACGCTCGAGTCGAGGTAGCCTCACCGTCTAAAATATGGCTAGGGATTTTCTCTTTGACAAATGGCTGTTGACAGTATGAGTGTAAGACAGAGGGAGGGTGTCGTACGTGATTCCACTTGTATATCACGAAAAAAATTACGTCTTATTTATATTTTCACCTGCATTTTTACCTATGTTGTTGTTACTTTTTTTCTTTTTTTCTTTCTTTTTTTTTTAAATTTCTTAGTTTGTTTATTTATTTACTTATTTATTTTTAAAAAATACTTCCATTTTATCAGTTTTCACGGAACACTTAGATAACAAAAAAATATGTGTATCAAATATGCTGGCGTTGGCAATCGTGACATCACATTTATGTTACACTTTGTACTACAACTACATTCGGAACATTGTACCAAAAAACTTTTTTTTTTAATTTAAAAAAAAAAAAATCATTTAACCCGTTTTAAACCAAAAATATTGAAATAATTAAAACGAAAACAAAAGACCCTTGCAGATACTAATCTGTAACCACCAATCTCACCCTTTATTTACACGGTTAGCGTCTACCTAAACCATTTACCCCCCTATTGTGGCAAGAGGGGATGGAAAACACGTGTCTTAGGCGGCTCGTTTTCACGAGGCCTTCTCGCTGACCTATTGACCGAGGGTCACGAAAAGTAGCCGATGGTCGGCGTTGTTTTAACTCTGCCCCATCGCCCTAAAACTTTGGCGGTTACTTTCTTGATGTCTGAAATCCCCAATGACTGCTCTTTCTCGCGGGTATGTTTGAAGCTTTTTGACTCCCGCCCTCGCCCAGTAAGCAGCTTTTTACTCCCCCTTGCCCTTATCAACCTATTTTCTCTCCTTCTCCTCCTCTTCCACTCGCATCTAACGAAATTATTGTCACCCTCAAGCCACAAGAAGACACAGAAAAACAAAAGGTGGGAGCACTGCACTTGCACCTGTGCACCTGATACTTACTCAACTTGTTTGCGGGTAGCACCAAGATGCATTGGGAGTGGTTGTGAGCCCATCAACCCATAAGTTGCTCATCAGTACAAGTCGTTATTACCATTATTTATGGTGCGCTGTTTCCCTTCCGACATGCTGCACTTACTACAGACACGTGTTGCAACTACAACTAATTCGTTGTCATTCTAATACGGAAACAAACAATAAATTTATTGACGACACTTATGACACAAAACTCAACACTTGAGTGTTGAGTAACCAACCGGCATCTGTTCCAAGCACCAATTGGCTTGCAAGTCGAATGTTTCTATATATTTACTGATTAAAATATTCTAGTGCCAAAATTAATAAAACTTTGGTTTTGCAATATCAAAACAATAAAGCTTGCTTTTTTATCAATTGGTACAACAACAATCCAGTTGGTGCCTCGAGAGGCTCATTTGCCTCAATTAACCAATCATGTTATTTTGGAGATTCGCAACAGCAGACATAATAAATTTTATTCTATTTGACTTTACTTAGCAAGCTGCTCTGGTTCGCCCGATGGTCCAAAACAAATTTAGTATATTAATAAGTTGACTCGGTTTAGAACTGCAATTTGTAAACAGATTTTATATTCAAAAGATAGCATTTGGTTGGTATTAATTGCTTAAACATTAGAAAATATTACGTTTTTGTGTATGTGTAGTAGTTATTCCACTTTTTGCATCGTAGCCATATATCACTCACTTAGTAAATAACCTCCTGATACTTTTCTGCTTTTTTCTTTTTACCATTTTTCTTTGCCATCGCTAATTTCGCCCCATTTTGTATTTGTATTAAATCCTTTATTCCCATTTAACTCGTGCAATCTCCAATTTTTAATTACCAAATGACATGATCCTCATTACTTTTTTCCTCACATAATACAAAATGAAATGGTCCTGATCTTGAAAACAGACTCAAACCCGTCTTTTTTAAACACACACTTGGTTATAATCCTGCACCTCTGCTCGTTTTTTCATGGAAATATTAAATTCTATTAAATTGTGTCCATAAAAGAATTCATTCCTGCAGATAAGAATACCAAAAACTGAAAGATAAAATGTACGAAGAAACTATTTTTTTTCTTTGTTTCATCTTCCCTTCAATTAACAGGGAAAGACCCATTTCCAATCCTTTAAATTCCTAGCAGGGATGTTCCTACCCATATTGGCTTTGCAGTTTTATATATTTTATTATTTAGCGAAAGTAGATGACTCCCGACGCGCTGCGACAAATATTAACCTTATTATAGTTACACATTTCATAGAACACAACATTATTTGTAGAATTATTACGGCAATTACTATCTTTCAGTTCTAATTTGTAAAAATTTATTACTTTATTAGGTTATAGTCAATTTGAGGCAAAGTAGAATTATGTGTTAAATTTTCAAAATAAATCTTCGGTGAGGTCAATTAAAAGCTGCAAAGGTGAAGGGAAAAGAAACACTCATAAATAGTACGAAACCAAACTAAATAAAACCAAGTTGGTCAAAAAGTACACAAAAACCAAATATAAATCCTCCATAACACAAGCTGAAGCAATGTCAACAAACAAATGAAAAGTAATAAATAAGTAATAAAATAATAATAATAATAATAATACAGTCGAACCGCGTTATAACGAATTTTTGTAAGTGACTTACTTGGTTGGTTAATAAATTTCGATATAACAAACTCTCGTTATAACAAACCGATTTCTCGGGTCCCTTGCGATTCGTTATAACGAGTTTCGACCGTAATAATAAAATAATTTAAAAAAATCAAATGGAGATGCACAATATGGAATGCAATCAATACTCAAATCCCCAAAATCGTGCAATTGAATTTGAGGGCTTCAAAAATGATTGATTTCTGTGATTAATAGAAAATCACAAAATGACAAAATTGTACATTTAACAAAACCCCTTATTTTGAGGTGCCATTGTGGAAATATAACTGGCCATACTGGGAATGATATCAAATAAAAATTTAAAAAATTGGCTATGTCGACTGGTTTATACGTTGCAAGATGTCAAACACAGTAAAATGTAAAAGACAAATTTTTTCCTGAGTGGACTGAAATTTGTTGCCATTTTGTTTTCCATTTAAAGCAAAAGATATCAAGGGAAAGGGAAACTCTTATTTTGAGAATAACACTGTCAGAAAGAAAATATCTTGTATAAATATTTTAGCATGAGTTAAGAAGTTTTCGGCCGGTACTGCGTTTTGCCTCTCCATAAAACAATAAATATTAAAGAAAAAAACTCGATTGTATCGGTTAGGCTCGAGGGAATTGCAGAATCCGTCACCAAGCGACCGCCCAAGTCCATACTGCCTGTCAAAATAATAAATAACATAACAGTTTAATATATTAATAAAAGTAGTATCTTTCGACACTATAAAACTGTCAACGTGAAAAATATTGTCCGTACAACTTTTGAACATTCAGTAGGTTGGGTTGACATCTCGATTAAGAATATAATTCCATCCAGCAATGTTGCTGCACCAAACTTTTTTTTTTTTTCTGGGCGTAAAAACTAGAAAAAATTTCACAAATAATTTTTTTATTGGAATTACGATAAAAAATTGTTATTCCCTTACAACAAAGTGCCACTAACGGAGGGAAAAAAAAGCAGCAAATATTTCCAAAGATTGATTGTGTGCCTCTTGCCTGAAACCATGGATGTGGGTGGACGATCAGTGTCTCATCCACGGGAGATTATTTATTATCGCTCTACTGTTGGCAACAGCAAACCCTCAGCATGGGATGAGGATGATGTGGAGGAGGAGTTTGGTGTTGACGGTTTCACTGTCGAACGTTGTGGGGACTTGTGCATCAAGCCAGACCGAACCCCAAGTGTCTGTGAGTGGCTACGGCTCTGATTGGCGGCCCCTCCTGCCATCGCGGAGAGGCACAAGACACATTCTTCGCTTTTGTATTCTCAACAATGGATGCGAATCAATTAAGACGGAGCAGTGAAGGCAGGTCAAAATGGCGCAGCGCATGCAATTCAAACTTAAGAAAAAATAAATAAAAAACACATAGTACACACGCACAAAGTCACGAGAGACGTCTTTTAATAAAATCAGACCATGTTCTGCGCCGTTGCTATGACAACCAAAGCTGAGTTCCTTGGTGAGAGCATTCCTGCGTTGGCATGACAGATGGATTGATGGAATACATATTTCGAGCGCATCCCGCAGCGCCCGCCCTTTATCACGAACCACCCCTGCGCCTGTACCCTTCCTGCCGGTGATTTCCCGTTTCGCCGAATCCCGTTTCGCCGAATCCCGTTTCGCCGAATTATAATCCGGATTACGATTTTCGGCGAAACGG
>JAQIXU010000032.1:0-95986 GCA_034701245.1 Strigamia transsilvanica | reverse complement strand
AAAAAATAACAAGCATTTTTGACATCTTTTCCTCATGAGCCGTAAGTTATTTTTCCTGCACACCCACTTAAAATATAAACATAACATAAAACTTAATTTTGTTTTTCAAAACGGGGAAATAAAAAATTTAAAAAAACAGAAAATACAAAGCATGTGTTAGAAACATTACATCGCATCGTCCATTTCGAATCTATAATACACCAAAAGATCAACACCGAAAGAAAAAAAAAATCTTCTCTGTATACACTGTCTAGACAGACAGACATTTAGAAAACTGAGGGTTCATCCAACATCAAAGACCCCGCGAAATCCACACCCCTAGTATCAGGCCATAAACATAGGGCGTATATATTAAGATAGGCCTTTAGTTGCAAAAAAGTAAATCTTAAAACAATAGGAAATATTTGCTGAAAAGTGAGTTAATACCATTACGATAAAAAGTCTTACCGTGATCTATGCCTACATATGCCCATCTAAATTTCGTCCGTGGCAGTGCGTGTGTACATTTAGCCAACTGCAAACCCATGTTTAGTTTCGTCGCAATTCAGCACCACTTGCACGGAGATGCAGCAACAACACGATCAACTTCTGGTCAGATTTGTTCTGCCCAAATGTGCCATACGGCACAGTAGGGGATAAAACCATCCCCTCCTATACCCACTACGTTTTCTGGGAAACCATCGATGGAAACCTACTCATCGACACAATGAGGATCAAAGGGACACGGGCCATCCCCTCACACTTTGCCACGTGCTGCCCACTTGCGTGGCAATAGCTATCACCCTACTGAAAGAACAAATATGTCCAAATTACTCTTAAGGAATCGTGAGAACTTCGATTTTGCGGTGCTGTTACTCCGATAACGTTGAAGCTGCACATCAATTTCAAAGGTTATGTGGCAGTTAAATTGGCTCTTTAGTGTATATAATTTGCACTTGGACACCACTAAAACGTTTATCATCTTAATATTGATAGCATACAAACAAGTTTTAAAAAATTGTAACACACAAACCTGTTAAAAGTTTTCTTTTTACGTAATAAATTTAAAAGAAATAAAAATTTGCTTAATGTCCCCATTACCTCTTTTCACGACTCTCGCGTATTTGAAGAGAATTCAAAGACAAACAATATTTACAAAAAAAATTATAAACCTACTTTCGTATGATGTCTAAAAGTGAACTTTACTTTTCCCCTGAATGCGTCGAGTAAATTCAGAAAATACATTTTGGGTAGAGAACAACCACGAGTTACATGCAGATTCAAAATTATTGAAATACATTATTGAGCACGCGCTACGTTTATTCACAGAGGAGAGCAAAACCTGTGCAATCATATGGTGTTTTTTTTTTCTCGAAACAAACTCGCACCTAACCAATTTAGTTCACTTCTTTTCTCCATTGAAGATTGATTGCAATTATAATTATTAGTGCACATCAAATATGTGCAATGCAAACAGAATTCAGTGTCAATGAAAATTATTTGCACAATAAATTTTGTATGAAATAAATGTTAAAACCTCTTATCCAAATACTATTTGCACAAAAAAAATTTATTTTTTCCGTTTAGCCTGTATAAATCTGAATTAATTTAACTTTTATTACCCACAAAACGTTTAAATTAAGCGTAATATATTTTTTAACCCAGCAAGGGCAACTCGAAGCAATGAAATTCTGCAGAGCTTTTAATTATTATTTTTAACTCATTAAAAGATTATCAATCTTGAAAATGTAATCTACATAAATCTTTTTTATTCGTCTTTTAAGCCGGATACTATAATAAACTATGATGTTTTGCAAACCTAAAGTAAATACAATCGCGCAGATTTTGTAAGTAATTACAGTTAATTACAGTTATTACGATAAGTGACTATTTTGTTTTTAATTTTTTTCTAAAAATAAGCGCATGTAGACTACACTAAAACATATATTTTGTAGCTAACAAAAATACCTTATTTAATCAATAACTTCGATCTTTAAACGGAAGATATTTTTTTTCAAATAATTTAATAGCTTATCACAATAGATATAAAAATCTCAGTTTACTTTTCCATTGTTTGTTTTCACCTTACACCTCAAGTCGGAACAAAAATCTTCGTAACAAAAAGCTTCGTAACACACCAAAAAGCACATTACGAAACATTCTAACCTGTATTTTTAGTTTTAAGTTAATAATTCAAAATATAGTCTCGTTTGTAAGTGGTAATTAAAGTTTTATTTGCAATTGACTATCTATTTTTTTTTTCTAACCCTACTTGCCCCAACCTAGGGTCAATTTCGACCCACAAAAGTGTTTTTTTTTTCTCTTTCTGAAAATGAGTGTATTTTGTTTAAATATCATAACAAACAATCAAAAAGTAATCTCAATTACTTTTGTCACACTCTTTCGGCAAATTACAAATTGATTAAATTTCAACATAAAAATGAAATAATCAAATAATAGAATCATTTTCAGAAATTTTCGGAAAAATCTTTTTGGCTTTGAGTAAAAAATGATCCAAGTTGGTTGCTAAAAGAATTTTGTTTAGCTTTCTGCGAGGGTTAACAAAATCCCAATAAATTAACTTGTCGTCCCAACTTTTCAAAACTCGGACTGCAACCTCTTTTCTTTTTCTGTTTTCATCATACGGGTAGAGTTAATATTACAAAAGAAATTAGACCAAGATGTATAAAATATCCCACCAAAACCAACTGCTACTACAGAGATGCGCTCATTTATCAGCGGCAGGAACTAATTCATCATTGTCATTGTCATCGCATGCAACTCGGCTCGTCACCTGCTCTTGTCACTAACCGCTCAAAAAAATTGATTATGAGCAATTATGAGCAAAATAGACAGAAAATTAACCTTACTTTTTTATTATTAAAACAAACCAATACGTTTATAAAATAGCGTATACAAAAAACTAATATACTAAAGATCACTGAAAAATACTTTCTAAGCAATCTAGCCAAAAAAGAATGGTAAAAATTGAATAGAGTAGAAACAATCACTCAACAGACATTTCCACGTCTTACTTTTTTGCCGTATGTTTTGATTGTTGAAGCGGTCGCAGCAGACATGAAGCCCAAATAGGAACCAAATTGTAGGTCTGAAAAGGAAAGAAAAAAAAGACATTCGTATAGTGAAAATATAAAATATCAGTTCTATCATTACAAGTACAAATTAGAGACAGAATAAAGAAAACAAAACACGCACCATGGCGTCCATCCAGTGTCCACAACTCGCCGCTTGGGGCCAGAGGGAGGCTAGATGTCGCGTGGAATTAATTAAAATTTCACAACACACACGACGGGGCAGGAAATATTAGTCACGCGACATTCTTTTTTTCTGTCATATTTTTTTTTTACGCAAATAAATAAGTGAAAAATCCCATCCCATAATTCTTTAAAAGAAATAAAGGCGAGGGGGTTTCAGTCTTGTTGCCGCCACGACCGCAATGGGAAAAGCAAAGCAGTAGCAAGATGTATTTATTTATATTCGCGATTTGAGGCATCCACACAGCAAGGGGAAGAACTGTCATAAAAGATATGCTTTCAGGCTGAGTATTTATGATATAAAGGGGAGCCAATTATTTGTTTTTACACCAACTCACTGTACAATAAATCTGTAGTTTGTAATAATTATAAGACGCAGTACATAACAATAGTATTGCAGCAATGTAAAAATGGTTTAGAGCAGAGGTTCCCAACCTGTGGTACGCGAATGGCGAGCTGCTGGTACGCGATAAGTGATGAATTAATAATGAAAACAATATTTTGTGTCATATCCGACTAGTTTTCCCAAAAATATTGACCTACTGGTACGCATCACCATATTGTACACCATCTTAAAAAGATTGGGAACCTCTGGTTTAGAAGTAAAGGTGGTTTTTCTATTCCTTTTGCCGGCCAGCTGTTAGCCATCAAACAACGATTGTCGATTCCCGCAGTACAGTATATGGTCATCTCCCATAGAGAAGGAACAAATGAGGTTTTGTATACCGTTCAACTTTAATTCAGGAATAAAAACCAATGAAATGATGAAAGTAAAAAGAATAACACCGTCTTAATCATGGGAAATGGTGTTTAACTTCAAATTAAAGAAATATAAAAATTATTATTTTATATTTTTATTTTATTTCTTTAAATTTCAAAAATCTGGCTTTTCTACCATTAGATAGCTGCTAGGCTTTTCGAGACGTTGAGGCGAAAGTAACACCCCGGTGTGATGCTCATATCCCGCCATAAAAGCTAGAAATGGCCTTAACCTAACTTTACAGTAAATTACAAAGAAAATTGTAACGTTACTCGAAGAAAAAAGAAATTGAAGTATAATAATTCATACGGGGTATTAGTAAATAGTAATTTGGAAGGTGCGAGTTTTACCAAGCGCGAAAAACTAACACCAACTCGCGACACCGCCTGAGCAATAATACAAAAATTCTACTTCATTCCAACTAATTAGACCCTTTTCTTTGACGGTATAATCCCAAGGTCCCTTCTACAAATTTAGTCAACTATTAAAAAAAAGAAGTCATTTTCCTCGATATTATGTAAGCTTAGCTTCACAATGGAATTGTCAACATTTCAATGACAAACTCTTTGCGGGGGAGATATTGTGTAAAATAAAAAAACATTACGGTACCGATAACCAAAACACTATTTTTAAATTCGAAAAGAAAGAATAAAAGATATATTTTTATAGCTCGTTGACCTGTATGTTCACCGTTTTTAGTCTGGACAGATGGCAGTTTATGATCCAATTGGAATTCAGAGAAAAATTCCTCTTCCTTATGCAGACACACGTTTCTTATTAGAGAGGACGCAAAGTTCAGCGCTTCATCCACCCAAAAAAAAAAAATTTTCTATTCGTGAACTCAATCAATGATGTTCATCTAAAGTACCCTCGCTCGTTTTTATTACTATAAAACACTTGATTTTTCTCATCTCTTGTCCAGTTATTACACCCTTGCAGACTGATATTGGTGCAATTAATAGTGTTGCAAAGCCATATCGTGATTGTGTTCAAAAACTCGATATTTAGACGCTGAACACAGAGTAATAAACAAGCTTCTTTGATGGCGAGCTTATACCCACAAATCATCATGGGCTTCCTTTGTCGGCAAATGACAAGTCCATAACATTCAGTTTCCTAAACAAACTTAAGCTTTTCTTCACTTAACATGCTAAAAATCCCACTTTATTGTATCGATTTAGGGTAAATTAACTACTGGTGTTTAAAAACCAATATTGAAAATCGGCTCGTTTAATTACATAATTTGACTAACTTGTTACATTTTAATGCCATCGACTTGGAAGTCCTTAATGAGTACATTACAACGTCATAACTCGAATGAATACATACATTAAAACCTACTAGTGTCTCACAGCGTTTTATCTACAATAACTTAAGTCATAAAGCGTTTAAAACTTACGGAATGCATGTTTGTTGTCTCTACAGTCTACACTATGAATGAACACACTGCTTTGTGGCCAATATAAATGTTACAAATCAACACTTGTAAAGCCCTCAATAACCGGTCCGAATAAAAGAAAAGGCGGACGGAAAACCAGGAGGGCAATTGAGAGAAGAGAAGAGAACCTATCAAGCCGGTGATATTTTTAAGAGCAATTTTTAACAGAAATCATAGAGCGCAACCAACAAGTGAAAACATTAATCCTTGTACAATAGCCATTAAAAGCAGCTTTTGTGTTTTGTAGTGGCTGCGGTTTAACACACCCCAAACTAGCGGAAGAGGCGGGAGAAATCAGCAGTAGACGGGAACCCCGCGCACTATTCACCCCGAAATTGACAGAATCGAAATTGGAAAACGTGCCTACCGTTTTAGGTGATGATGAGATTTGAGGACCAAGCCAAGCGCATCTGATAATACTTTCCGCACGCTCTAACCCTATATAAAATATTTCAGCAAAGAAGCCAAGAAGGCTGAGCAAAGATCTCTGTCATTGGTGCGAAGTGAGGATCACGTGATAAGACTTGTTTGTGTAGTCACTCTATACTCACTGTAATACTTATATTTTCGATTAATTTTTCCAGTCAATATAAATATATATTACCAAATAAGAATTTAAAAAAAATTTTCTTTTCAAATCGCGAATAGTAAATGTTTATTTGACAAATTTAAAATATGATTTTATATAAATAATATTATATTTAATAAAATTATATTAAAGTTGACAAAAATATCAAGAGGTTGCATAAACAAGGAAGCGTATCGACCAAAACAGCAATGCAGCCCTGATAGTTTATTTTCTTATATAGTTAAGGCATTTAAGTGCCCATAACTCGTTAATAAATGTTTACGGCCACAGGTAGCAATGCAAAAATTTCAAAGGACCATTTATTCAGTGTTCAATAGTCAAGAGTAGCTGTTTCGAGGTAGGCGTGAGCGTGAAAGGTGCACATGTGCCTCCTTCAGGTGTTAATTCAAAAGCCACACGCAGATGGATAAGCGTAATGAAATAGTGAAATATTAATGAAATAAAAGTTTTAATCTTATTTAAATATTTCCAAACCGGAAAAATTATTGATGTTTAGACTGAAGTAATTTATCTATTGGTAAAAATGGATCAGCCAGCAGTTTAAAGCGTTTTACTTTAAATAAAGTAGTAAAAGTTTTAAACTGTGCATACGAAATGAAGATAAAAGTTTTACTTGTTTAAACTTTTTCATTCCCATTTATCTTTTTTCAACACATTTTATAGGTGCTGTCAAATTATCCTAGTGCAGCAGTTAAACAAATTAAGTTGCATTTGAAATGAGCACCCTCAACCATTACAGAAATAGATAAGCCGAAAACTAACATGTGATTTTACCCGTCTGCAATTCCCCAAAATGAGAAAATGTGCTTTTCTCAGAACGGTAAAGTCTCGTGTCCTCAAGAAATAACAACCATTATAAAAACCAAACCAGAGATGAAAAAGAACTCTAGTAGATGAGTCTGAAAATCAGTCACAGTCCATAGCTTAAGCAATACAAAACTTCCCTTCTTGGAATATTTTACTACCACCAAACTTAGAAAATTGCAATGCTATATAAATGACATAACATTTTTCCCAAGACTGAAGTCAAACTGCGTCTTCCATCCAAGAGCATGCAATTACTGCAAAAGCTTTCATCTGCATTATCAATCGCCATTCAACTCTACTTAGCCTTATAATCCCATACATCAACAAGATGAGCGCAGATGCTCATAATTCTGCCAACACGGCACTTGCAGGCCCAAGTCCAATGTTTGGGGTCCCTTGTAATCCAGTTTAATCGCCTAAAACCGAGGTAATGGAGGCCAACTTTAAATGGATTGTTATCTAATTACCAAACCCAATTCACTGACATTATTTCTTTTATAACTCAGCATTTTTACCCACCTTAAGTTGAGTTACAATAAATTTTCCATCCAAACTGCAATAAATATCAATTATATAAAATCAACATTTATTGGTATGTGCTGAAATTATTGTTATTGTTTTTCCTTATCAACAAAGGATGATTATTTCTATAGTTTCATATACAATTAAGGAGCTTATTGTAAAATGTGGCTCCGAGATCTAAATGATTTTCACTTTTTATGTGTGAAGTATGCGTAATTGAGGCCACTTGGCTCAATTTAGATGCAATTGTTAGTCATTTTACACACTTATTATATTTCAAATTTTGGAATATAAAATCAAAATGAGTGATATTGTCCCTCACAATGGCCATAGTGGTTGGCAAGAGGCGTGCCAGACGTTACGTCCTTTCTTTGTTTGGCAAAGGAGGGAGAGGGATGAGTGTGAAGAATGATGAAAAAAAAAGGCCATGGTAAACAGATTCGGGCTATAGTGGCGCCATGAAGGCTCAGAATCAGACATCGAAGGACAACAACTTATCAAATCTTCGTGAATATTAACTAAAAAATTCTGCTAGATAGAAGACATGTTAACTATGCGCATCCTCAATTTGATTTATTAGCCAGAAACAAACAAATCCGTGATTTTGAATTTATTTCCAATTACTTTTTTATTTCAATTATATCATTACACACTTTTACTCAAATATATGCTTTGCCTATGTATTTTTTAAATATGCAATTCATGCAAATATCGTTTCAAAGTAATTGAATGCGCCTACTAAATGAGGTCAAAAATCATATCGTATACGTCTTATAAAAACATTACACGCTTAAAATGTTCAAATATAAAGCAACAGATTGAGTACTCAATTGAAAGAATAATAATAATGGTACCCTTTTTTGGAAATAATGAAAAAACGGCCTACCTGTATTCAGTATGACGCATTTTCAAACCCAGCCATTACGCATCACATTTCTATCCTCGTTTGCCGCCATTATAAGCAAGCCAAAATTACCCTTATTTTGCACAATGGTCAAATGGAATTTTGTACGGTGTTTTATAAAACCTCTTCACTTGGAAATTATTTACAAATCGCAATACAAACTAACCATTAGTCCACGCTGTCGCAACAAGGAAAATTCTTATATAACACAGGTTAAGTAGCATCCTTAGTTGTGGAAGTATACGAGAACATTTCTCTGTCTGTAAAACTTTAGACTGTAGAATGCCACACTTCTTCCCCGAGGACCCAGTGTCTCGCACCTGTCCGCTTCCAATAAACAAAACTATCCCAAAATTTTTATTACTTTATGGTAAGGCGCTAGCGATGCATTATTTTTATGGCTAGCAATACGGGAGACGGGCGGTAAAATTTTTACTGAGACCAGTAATGAGCACTTGCATGTACACTCACAAGGGATTTTTGTCTTCTCGGGATTAACCTTTTTAATCACTCGATTAAATAAATGTAATCTCGTATAATCCCGTCTAAGGTCTGCATATGGAAAAGATTTAGTGACCGCAAGAGAGTAATTTTTAAAAAAAAATACCTTTTTGCAGTTCGATATTGAACTTTAAAACCATTTTTCCATTTGTTCAAACATTTAAGAACAAAGATTGATTATTTAACTTTACATAACTTAACATATAGTAAATTTATAGGTTACAGTGCAAATAAAGGAAAGTAAATAAGCAATTTCTAAATACTTTTATAAAATTTGTAAAGAATTACATAAAATGCTAACTGTGGCCTATTTAGTTGCCTTTCTTTCTTTCTTTCTTTCTTTCTTTCTATCTGTTCTTTTCTTTTTTTTTTTTAATTCTTCGAAATCCTTCAATCAAAAGGCTCAAGTTGTAAACTTTTTCTTTTATTTTGTTTGCACCTTTCAATTTGTGTGTGTGGGCTTAACATCGAGGGATTTTCTTTGCTTCTAAGCCGAAATTTGGGTTATAGTAGAATGGTTACTCCATGTAATTAGCACTGCTCTCTGCGGGTACGTATGAAGTGCTCGCATGGCTGGAGGGAAAACGGGAAGAGTGCAACTTTCTTTTTCGAAGCCGCTCAGGTGAGACAAAACATGATGAGAACTCATCATGAGTGTGAGAACCTGAGACCAAAAATTCCTAACATTACGTATGTATTTGGTTATGCACATAAAGTTATTATAGAATCAATACTATTATTTAACAAACAATAATGATTATTTTATGTTTACTGCATTTACGATACATACCAGAGCTGCATTGTTTTCTAAAGTATCAGTGTCATATAAATGTCTTAGGAAGACCCCCACAAAAAGGGAAAAAAAACTATATAGTGACAAGATACCAAACTTCTGAGAAATCCAGACTGCACCTATTCACCCTTTTCCACATGGGGATGCTTATCTTAAGCAGGGCACCGGCTGGACCATCAAATGTATACAAAAAACACAAAGTGTGTGTCAGAAATTTTAAATCAACTTAAATTCAACAAACAAAGAACCGTGCAAAATATTAAAATACATAAATTCGTATAAATGTACTCTCAGTCAGATACCAAAAGACTTTTTCCGGCCAACCTAAACCTCTCTCAGAAACGTAAAACATTGATGCAACTCACGTGCGCCGTTCACGGCACCCATTCCAGCGGCAAGAGCTATCATAAAAACTAACGTTTCCCATCAGGGCCGTGGCAATTACTCTTCCGTTGGCAAAACCCACCTAGAAACAATTCGTTCGGTATCACAACGTGATCACATTTAACTATGGCTTTAATTTAAAAAAACAAAAAACAAAAGCAAGGTTGTTGTTTCTATTAAATAACAAGTACCTCGGGAATATAAGTATTAAATAAATAAATAAAAGCTGTAGAATTTCATAGCCCGCGCGACATAACATGCAGAATTTAAAAATTCATATATAACTTTATGTTTTAGCTCAAAGGTCTCGAGTTTAACCACTTGCATGTTCTGGTTTATATCCCTGTGAACTTGCGTTTAAACTCGTGTGAGTAATAGAATTTTGTAATGGTCGTACAGTTAAGTCTATAGGCAATAATAGTAGTTACTTTGTAACTATAGTTCTTGTTAATTTAAGAAATAAAAATAAATAAATAAAAACAGTCCATTAGGACCTACACACGCAACTACAATACACCGACCAATTTTTATTTTCTATTTACCCATTACAATTTTCTTATATTGTATCGAGTCCTCAACATTTCACTAAAGAGTTAGTCACATAAAATGGCAGGACTGAATTTTTTAACTACAGCAATAAATTTTTTAAATGTCCAGATAAAGCTGCATTTTACGAAAACGAGAAGCGATGGAGAAAAGGGATTTGGTGACGCTTGCGCGTTTCGATTGAGTTTTTATGTAAAATCGCCCGTTTTTCTCGCGAAAAAAGACCTCAAATGCATATTCGGCAAAACAAGTCATTTGGCGAACCAACCAGCATTAAATGTCGCTCGTAAATATGAAAAAAAGATTTACTTGTTTATCTTCGAGCCCAAGACCCGCATCACTGCAAATTTTGTCCATATGCACGTCTGGGCTGCAAAATAGACAACCCATTGAGATAGACTATACTTCATCAGCATAAATTATCCCAAGCAATAAATTCCACACGTATAATGTAATTAAAAAGAATTATTTGGAGTGTGAATAGCTGCGCCCTGTCGCAAATAACATGCATGATCGAGCATTTTAATTAAAAATTTAAGAGGATGGCCACTTGAACTTTTTTTCCCGTCCCTGAATCAAAAATGTATTATCTGTTGACGGTCTTTGAATGATTAGCCACTTTATCATTTATGGACATGAGCTGCAGCAGTTTGAGCCTTGAAACCAGCAAATGTGGCGATAAGTTCATTTGTTTACATCTCACGTTTTTACACAGCCATAAGGATTCTTATCAGTGGTAATGATGATGTTATAGCATAAAACCACGCACATATATTCACACAGCAGAGGAATGACATTTCTCATTACGATTAATTTATGGACTCGACTCTAGAAACCCATCAGGCACCCAACTGCTGAACCGACGACAAGGGGCCTGGGCCCGGCTAGGTTTTTACAAAATGTGTTCTTTTCAGTTTCATTTGAAAATCAGGCAGGGCATATTGTTTTTTTTGCTTTTGCCTATCATTACATGATCCCTATACCCATCCTGGCCCAGCTAGAATTTTTTTTGTCGGGGCCCGGGCCCGTTCTCGGCGGTCCCGCTCGACTGCAGCAGAATAACAAGCGTGTTTCCCTGCCAAGCAGCAGCTCAATCGAGAGGCGGCCATTGCGCAAAGCATCCAATCCCTCGGCTTAAATAAATCACGTGCATTGCCTACGCCAATAAGATGAAAGATGGTTGACTATTAAAGCATCAGATTGAGCAAACTTACAGAATTTGTAGAAAATTTCTTTACCAATTTAACCTTTTTTCTTTCATTCGGTAAAAATGGGCAAACCAAAGTGAAATAGATTTTTGTAAATTTATTATAAAACTAAAATTTAACTTAACAAATTTCAGCTCTGTGAAATAAAGTAGTTTTTGTTCAAAAGAAACGGAAACAGCAAATAGAAAAGAAAAATATAAACATTTTTATACCATCATAAAAATTAATCCCTCTTGAGAATCTTTGAATTCATTAGAAAATAGTCATCTCGTCTGCAATACTGAATTCATGAAAGTGTAATTTCTTCTTATCATGGCTCATAACCCTTACAAAATAGCAACGAGGAGAATCTTGGCATTTCGGCGCCAAACTTTAATCTATAGTCGATATGGCGATGTTGCTGACCAGAAGAGAAAGAAATTAGAAAAGGGGTCTTTCGGGAGGTCGTTTCAGGGTAATCTTAACTGCAATCGGATGTGGAGCGGGAGGAAAAGTTCATGGAAAAGTCTGCAATGTAGTGATATAAATCAACAAGCTTATATCATGCTCCCTCTTACACATCGAAAACACTAAAACTACGTGACACTAACCAAAGCCTGTGCAAAGGGCAAAACATATAATAAAAAACTTTTCTCGGTTCTGTTTTGGACATAATGAAAACACTCCCGTTCGATAAACTACCCACAGTAAATTATAAATTACAAAAACCATCAGTTTGAAGTTGAACACGTATAAAATGAGTAAAAATTTAGTTTTTTTTCCTCTCCCCCCCCCCCCATCCCCCATTTCTTCCACAAGAAACTAGAAGATCATTAGCCAGAAATATCAGCCAACCAGACTCTTTGAACTTGTGAAATAAATTACAAACTTTGGACAACCGGATTCCATCTGACGTTTGGTTCATCCTGCTAAATGTTAATGCGAAGATGATTTACACCTAGACGCACACTCGTCTTTAATTGGCTTCTTTGAGCCCCAACATAAAATGCTTGTACACTTGTTCAGCACGTCTAATTACAGAAATTTGTCTGTGCCCGTACCCGTCACACCAATGCTCATCCAGATAGAACTGCCAACCTTTTGATTTAACTGCAAGCGGAAAAGAAAAAAAAATGCAGCATCCCTAGCAAAAAAGAGTGAGGAGAAAGGCTTCAGACACACCCATAAAAGCGCAGATTGACTTTGATGTCGATTCGTGGAAGGCGACAAGGGCTAAAGAAAAGTGAATAAAGGCCACTCACAAATTGTTAATTGCAATTTAGTAAAAAATGCAACTCATTTAACCTTTACCATAGTACATCGAATAACCCTATCAACTTGTACTCGAAAGGTTAATCTAATATACCGTCTCGCTCTTAAATAGTCGATTAAAATGACTTTACCTGCATGTTTGATTCAAAGTATTTGTAATCATAATTTGCATTTGTTAATTAAAAAATTGTTTTTTCGTTTTTTTCGAAGTAAATATCGTTTAACTTTCTAAACGTTAAAAACTATTAATTCTGTGAACTTACCCTCGGATAGTTTTTAGATGTAAAATCAAAGTTTTGTAAGGTAAAATTCATTTTTCCCCACGAAGAAACAGAAAAAGGTGTCGTTAATCGGGCTCGGATGAGTTTCAAACTGAATCAGGAACGACTCAGAGCTCGACTACCCGGTATATCACATTTCAATCTGACCGAAAGAATAGTGATTTTATCAGAGATGGGTACTTGTCTTTTGTATTGGGCACCCTTCCTTTGAAACGGCGTGCGATTTAACTCACCCAGATCTCAATCAACGAACACCAACTGCGACTGTGGACATCCAAGAGAGAGTCGACAACACAAAACGAGACAATTCTACGAATTATCGTGACTTACCCACATTTCTATTCGTTTCGCTCGATAGTGATCGACCACAACAATTTGATGGCAACACAACTTCATCGTTTTATTTATTCTCCTGAAAACACGGATAAATAAATTAAAGTTAAAAAAATAATTATAATTTAAAAAAAATCTTTTATTTTTATAATTTTATTTTATTTTTTAAAATAATTTCTTTTTAGTTGATTGGATAGAAAAGCGAGACGAGTGAGGAGGCAGTTATGGGTTGCGTGTTAAGACTTCTGAACTCGCAAGGGGTGCCCTCCCCATTCCCAGGGGACCAATGAGAGTTGCAGTCATGATAAAAGTTAGAAACAGCTAATCTTATTGGAGTTCGAACATTTCAAACGAACTAGGAGCAAAACTGGCAATCAGAAAAAAAACTATACAATCAAATGAAAATTAATCGCTTATCGATTTCGTGTACAGGATTTTGATTACTTTTTGGTGAATTGAACGCATCTCCAATTAGCTAAGCTCAGTGTATAAAAATAAATTCATTTTAAAGAACTTTTTTATATATTATACAAAGCCAACAAATTGCAGAAACCACAAAACAACGGTTAAAACATCGTGTTAATTTTGCTTTGATTAAACTAAAAAATAATCTAAGATCTCACGTCTTGTGTTATAATCTTAAATTTTTATTATTGGATTATAATACAAATAAAATTATAATCTTTTGCATGGAACCCCTTAATGAATTTAAAGGAATTAACCCCTCTGAATTAATGTTAAACTGTCTCATGGAGACCTCCAAGATCGTGTGGCAGGAGCGACTTTTGATATACGACTAGTGAAATTTATTCACTCGCTATAAATTATATCTATACAACTAAAATGAGACGGGAACAAAATGAGAAAACAAGATTTTGTTGAACCAGTAGGCTATTTAGAAATTTATATGTGGATTTCAAAAGGTAAAGTTTAAATTTAAATTTAAATTCACCATAGAAACAAAAGGCCGAATATTCAAATTATAATGCAAGTTTCAGTCCCATTGGACTGCCGTTTTCCTTTTATTGCTCTATAAAATGTTGGTGCCAAATGATAGAGGACGCTGTTTTGCACCTTTATCTCACCTTGTTTTATGCCATTTCACATGTTTTTAGAGGCGTCTGCCAATAGACTGCATTGCCGTAAGATGCTCTCTCGCTTACGCGGTTATTTCTTTTTTCGCTTTCAATTGCGTTCGCTTCAATTTTCGACGATAAAACGTAAAAGCACGAATGGCTTTTCTCAGAAAAGACTTAATTTTTTTTTTTCCTTTTGGGTCGCCCTCGGGATTGTTTAGCATTATATATCAAGAAATGCATGCTTGGATGATATTTCTTCATCAGCGTGCTCATTCCTGTCTATTATGGAACTACTGCGGAGAATAAAAGTAGATTGGGTTTTTATATTTTAAGACACAATATAAATCATTAAACTTCACTTTCCAAACTTCTACGAGCGAACAGTCTGACGCCAGATTGAAATTTTCAATTGTGGTTTTGTGTTTCGAGTTCTTCACTTGGAAATCTCAATCATTTGTCCAATCAGCAAATGGGTCGGAATAGTGCAGGCTATTAATTCTGTCTGAAAATGTAAAACCAATTTTAATTTAACAAACAACCAAGAAATTAATCAAAAGTATATACTAATCTAAGCATTATAATCTAAGTATTATTCCTAGTGTTACCTTACTTAATTCGTGATATTGATATTGATATTGATATTTAATACACAAATGTGCTTCTAAGTACTTCGGTGTTTATACAGCACCTATGAAACATAAAAATCGTACTATTTTTAATATGCAGATTGCAGTAAAACCTGTGTTTTTATTCAAATTTTACTCTAACCAACTCAATGACCCATCGGTGTCTTGACAAAGTTGACGCTTGACAGATAGCGTTATCTGGTGAGACGATCCACAATCTCGATTTATCCTTTGGCATCGTGCCTCGTATTACGCCGTGTAATGTAGTGCCATCTACTTGCCAAAATTGAAAACTCATTTGTCACATTCAGCCAATAGATGGCTGTAGATGTTTAAGTAATCCGAGCAAAATATTTTTGTATGAGGTCATGGGAAAGTGGCTGCTTAGAATGAAAGCAATAGATTGGTTTAGCTTTGCTGTAGAAGATAAATAAAAAATGTTACGAAAAATAAAAATTAAAAACATTAGAATAGGTTTCTGGGATATTAGCGTTAACAATGCAATCTCGATACGGCGCTAAAAAGTGCATGATTTCAGCATGTAATATCTAAATGTCTGGTTCAACTTTGCGTTGTGAGGCAATTTGATAGATGAACAAAACTACCAAGCGATAGACCGAAAAGCCTCTCTCAGAGATTCTGAATTGAGTCCTCTATTGTGTACCCACGGCAATGAAACATATCCTTTTCCCCAGTGGCGGATCTAGACTTATTGGGCCCTGAGGCTAGGGGCCCCCCCTAACATACTTAGCGGGTCTCTCAACATATTTCAGCTGGTCCCTCAACATACTTAACTGGTTCCTCAACATACTTAGCTCTCACAAAAATACATATTTTCACATATATTTTTTCCTAGGGGCCCCTGTTATGTCGGGGGTCATGAAGTTGAAGCTCATTAACCTCGCAGCAGATCCGCCCATGCTTTTTCCCATCTTTCTTAATGAAAAACACTGCAGTACCGTATTTTACCGTGAAGCCTGTTAGGAGGAATCTTATCACTCAGTAGAATAAACTATGCAAATGCCTTTTCTGACCATCGCCGGCGTCGGTAGTAACGACGTACGCAAAGAACTTTGATTAAAAACACTCCTTCAAGAGTTGTTTCGGCTAAATGCGTAAATTTTGTTTTCTCTGCCGACCCCGAGGACAGATCCAGCAGAGTAACGTTCATTGCATCTGTTCGAACTCCGTGTGTACTCGAATAAGAATAACGCACATAGAATCATAATCTGAATTCTGACAAAATTTGTTTATCATAAATAGTATACTTTTTTTAAAATGGCATTTTTCCGGCACCGAATCTGGAAATTACGGTAATACCGTTATTTTTCAACAAAACTCAATGCATTTAGCATGGCCTTGAACTCTTTAAGCTTGCTGGCTATAGGTCGAGCCAATTAACATTTTATGATTTAGAAGAATTTCTCGTGAAAAAATGCTAAATTGTGATTTTAAATTTAAAAAAAAAAAGCATATTGGGTGGTCATCAGCAAAGTTTGAACTGTCTTAACTGTCCAGTACAAATACTAACGTTTAATGATGGATTCATTTTCACCACTGCCCAAAAGGTCAAAGATCCCTCAACTTGACAATTCAAGACATATGCAGCAACTGTTCAACCTGTGATTGATGGCACCTTCATTGTCTCTGCAATACAAAATGTGTTGACATAGGGGTCATTTTCAAAACGAATCTAAGATGGATGGGTTAAACATTTCTGAAAAATCAGGATGCAAATTCTTTCGTAGTCATCCCTGACCACACTTGTCGCCCACCTGTCCGACAAAATTCCAAAGGGTATAAAGGTCATCCTAAAAGACAATGCTGCTTAATGATTCAGAAAGCCCCAACCCTTTGCTCCCTTTAATCTGCCCATCTGTAAATACTAGTGTCAATTACACGAAATTGGTACTGAGTGGTTGGACACAAGGAGTTCAAACGCACCGATTACTCAAGAGACTTGGCCTTGTCTCCAGTTAGACGCCGAAGTGGCCTGAGACGCCAAATGTCGGAGGCGACTGTCGCCAACATGACCTTTTAAAACGATTAGCAAAGGGTTATCAGTTTCTTGTTCTCTTTTTTTTTTCTTTTTTTCTTTGGTCCGTTTAAAAATTTTGGTCCAAAAAATGTTTTCTAAACAGAAATATTACAAAGAAGAGAATTGAAAAAAGTGAAACAATCTACTTATCAGATAGTTTTACACTAAAATTAGGTTGTAAAATGGCTTATATTTTAGCCCTTGTCATTGTTCTTTAGGTCCTCAATGACTGTCGTAAATGAAATTAGTGGACAGCCCCAATTGACTTTTAGTTTAAACTTTCACCACTGAAGAGCCGCCACCTTAGGGCATTTGACCAGTTTGGATGGGATGATGTACAAAATCATTTAAACTTTTAAAGTGTCATGTTGTCCTCATTTGTTTACCAAGTGTTAATGGCGTATTTTTTCATTTGCATCTATTATTGCTGAAAAGCAAATTTATTATCTATTTTCCTGTAATAAAGGCCGAAGAGCCTGTGACTCTAGAGATATCATCTTTTCCCATCATTACAAAACACAAAAAGAAAAAGAAATTAGTTGTCAATTTTTATACACAGTATACAATTTGAAATGTGATAATTCGAATAAAGTATCGTAAAATCGGGATGTTTGGTTGCTAGCAGCAAATGATCTTTTTATTAATGATTTTTTCTATTAGTTTCAGTGATGCACTTAAGGAGATGGAAGAATGGTGCAAAGAAACAAGTTTTTATCTTGTAAAGGTTTTATAAATGCACGTGAAAATACATGTGCAATAATACATATTGTTTAAAAAAATGTTACAAAATATCAAACGAATCGATTTCGTCGTTAATATTTATTTGGAAATACCGGTACATAAATATCCAGCTATTTACAACTTGAAAAATCACAACACGAAAATTTTAAACACCTTATTATAGTATTCTTGGGCATTATCAATGCCATAATATCATAATTGCTCATACTAATGTGATCACTTTTCTCGTTGGTAAAGCTGATATTAATGTGCCAGAGGGCGTTTTGCAGTAAATCCATCAGCAGGTCTTGAACACACAAGAGGGGTGTATCCTACCATTCACGTGGACAGGATTCACCAATGAGAGTGGTTGCTTGAGGCAAAGTCGGGTCCCTCGACCGAACCATCCACGTAGAGCCACGCATTTAAACTGTTAATTGGTCAGGCAGTGAGGCTGCGTATATTAATCGCCTGTTCAAACATGCTGCCAAACACTTTGCATTCGGTAGTGAAACGATCCGTGCCACATCAACTCGCTGCACACAAAATGCAATCTTTTAAGCTAACTGAGGATTTGTCTTCGCAAGATTCAATTGATTTTGACATCAAGAAGGACGACCTTAAAAATCGAAGTTTAAGCGAAAGTAATTCACCCGATTCCACGTCTACGCGGTCCCCGCTTTTGCGTCCATCAGGAGATCTTCCGTGTGTCGAGCCTTTAGCTTTGACAACCCATCATCTACAGCCGAGGATACCGTCTGTGAACGAAAATACTATGTTGCCCGACGACGCAAAATTGTTAGTCGACGATAAACATCCCAGCAATGCAGAAAAGTCACCCACAGGTTATTATCACGTTTTTGTAATTATTTATCCTGTGGAACTGTTTAATAAGAGAAATAGTGTTTAAAAAAGTGGCATTTCACTTAGTTTTAGTTAAAACATAACTATTTAGGGAAATTAATTAATTAGGAAGTTGATTAAGAGGGCAAAGTGATGTACAAACAAGTGAATTTAAGGATATAACCAATTTAGTAACCATTTTTGGGAAGAAAATCTTTTTTTAAAAAAATTATTAATCATTAATTTAATGAAATCATTTGAAAACTGTTTATTAAAAGTAAATTTTTCAGATTTTGACGGTGACGATGTTAGCCAAATTCGAAGATACAGGACAGCCTTCACTCGAGAACAGATAACCAGATTGGAAAAAGAGTTTTTCCGTGAAAATTATGTTTCTCGACCCCGTCGTTGCGAATTGGCAGCCGAACTAAATCTTCCAGAAAGCACGATTAAAGTAAGATTCTATTCAAAATTAAAAAATAAAAACTCTAATTTGTATTTTTTAAAAAAACAACAACAATTATTAAAGATGTTTTCCCTTTTTAACTAATATAAACTTTTTTTTATTTCTTTCTTTCCTTTAGGTGTGGTTTCAAAATCGTAGGATGAAGGATAAAAGGCAAAGAATGACCACATGGCCGTATGCGGATCCTCATTTTGCTGCATGCGTGTTACAAGCAGCAACTGGAGGTTATCCATATCCAGCACTTCCCAATTCAATACCGATCAACTATTACGGCAATTTAGGACTCAATAGATATCAACCATACGCATTACCTTTGCGATCCCAAAGCAGTTTGTTTGCGTCTGGTTACCTGCATTCACAGGGGATGGAATCGGATTCTATCGTAGGTGCTTTGGTGCCACCAATGTCGCCAATGAGTGCCCACAGTATGATCAGCTCACCAATTTCCGGCTTTGGTAGCGAACATTTAACGGGTTGCTCTGTTCCTAGCAGTCATCACAGCCCTCTCAGTAGTCCTGAGGCTTCGTACAGATGCAACTTTTTTTATCCTAGTTTAAATATAAGAAACACACACATGCAATCAAGTACTTCGGTTTCTTCCACCACAGTTCCAAGCACTAAAATAAATAATCTTTTTCAACCTTATAAAATGGATGTTCCTGAACGTGCGTGATAACTGTCAGCAATCAATATAAATTAATTTCTAAAGTAATTTGTACAAGGATAGAAGATATTGTGCAAGTGCAATAATATATACGTAGCAAGAAAAAAATCTCAGGATGAAATGACATTGTAATTATATTCACATTTTCTTTGGCCTTCAGTTTTGTGTTCGTGATTTTATTTGCGAATTGTTGTAAATATGAGAAATTTTGTTGTTAGTTACTAGTCTTGTTAGCATATAAAATAAAGTTGAAATTTAAATTATGAAAAATGTTTTGACTGTATTTGAATAATTTTAAGAATGTGCATGTATTTATAAATGTACATTTTCAGGGACAATAAATTTGATTTTTATTTTTATAAATGTATGAATTGTTTCTTCTTGACCATTTTCTTTAATTTTAAAAAAGTCGCTACACATTTGGTCTCCATAGTACGCAGTTAATGTTTCAGATGTGTTTTACAGATGAACAAGCAAACCTATTTCATTTAACATTTAATTATTTTTAATTTTTATACCCTGTAGTAGTGGTTTACAGCAAGTAAATTGAAGTTTTTAAATTTTATGAGATAGATGTCGTATACACGAGAAAAAAATGCAACTCATATCTCGGCTGCATTCCCCGTTAAGCTCTTTAATTATTTTACAAGGCAATAAATCATTAACTCTAATGTAAAATTAATGATATTACTTTAACATAACAAACTTTAAAAAAAATTTACGACGTGTATTGGCAATTATAAAAATTAACGATAAATTTTTTAGTTGCTGTTAAGTTTCCTCCAGAACTTTCTGCTTAACTAACCTCAGTTGTCCCAAATGGTCTATCACGAGAACAATAACGCAATACAACGATTCTGTTAGAAATAAATGCTATTGACTCCATACCTCCTGCAACAAACATCAGTACCCAACTATAATTTTAATTTGAACTCTTTCATTAAATTTTCTACATTCCTTCAACATCTACTCAAAACTTTTATCTGTCAGAAGTAAAAACCCTGTATGTACTTTTAGTACCGTACGAGGTATGAGTATGAGTAAATTCAATCGATGAGAACAGAATTGCAGAATAAGTGTATATTTTTGGATTGGCCTTGAGTTTATGATTTCCAAACCACACTGCACAAACATTCTTTGTTTTTTAGATTGTAAAATGCGAGGAAAAAAATTACACGACGAAAATAATGTAAACAGCGAAAATGAGAAATCTTTTTGCGGTTCACGTGACAATTAAAGGGTCTTTCTTTTGGCGTGTCATTTGCGTCGTGATCGTGAGAAAATTTCCAGCTGGAAGTTGGGTGGAGAAATGACCAACGCCTTTGGTTTAAGAGTGTGGGATTTAGCTTAAGGTTCAATTTTTGAATCATCATGTAAGATGATCGAAATTTAAAAATTGAACCTTCAAGCCATCTTCTCCACAATAAAGCATGCCGTCCAATAAAGCTTAATAGTCACTGGTCAAATAAGAGGGGAGATGACCTGATAAGAGAGAGGCTTCTGGCTATGGTTAATCGAAAAGGAGGGACAAGAAACAACTTTAAACTTTCTATTATCATTATTAGGTGTATTTTACTTCAATCAAGTTTAAGTAATTTATCAAATAGTTTCACGCTTAAATTAAATTTAAAAAATTCTCGCAAAACTTGTAGTTAGAAAACTTGAGTTTTATTTGTATTTTTATTTTTAGGTTAAAAATAAGGTAATTGAAGCAAAACCAAATATTTTCCCACGGTCTGAATCCAAATATCTTCCAAATTAAAGTAGCTGTCGCTTTTCAATCAACCCTCTAAATACTTATCTATTATCTTGGCCATAATTCTCTTTCTCTTTTTAATTTTTGACTGTAAGCTCACAACATTTGTTCCAATTACTCAACCATAAAACTATTTCGTCTATGATAAAAGAAATTTACAGCATCCATATTCTGCTGCTGGCCATATCTCCAGTCCAGTTGGCTTCACCCTATGTAGGTATTTCTACCCTTGTGGCATTTCTGCTTTCATAATTGTTTTACGGTTCTGAAAACTCAAAGTTCTCACGGAAAAGGACGGACCGTAAATTCATTTTTCTCTCATCAGTTACTAATTGTTATATAGTCTTCGACTGTTAACGATTATTAAATTATTTGCTTCACCCGATGTTTTGAATTAGCTGTAAACTGATACTTTTATAAATAAAACTTAGAATTCACACGGAGTACAATTCTGTGCGGATTAAAATAAATCGTCTCTACGTCTACTTATAACTAAGAAAGCAATTTTAAAAAATATTATTTTATAAGTTTAACATGTATGCGGAAGGATACAGATGGAGGTTTTACGGGATGTTGTGATGACCATATGTCGAAAACTCAAGTGCAAATGTAACTACATTTTGGGTTAATATTTACGTACCAGACCCACGGTATCTTGTGTAACAGAAATTACATCTACTGATGTGGATCGTAATGATAAACAGATCATATAATAAAAAGCCATTTTAAAAGATCTTCGCGTAATAAAATCCAAAGAAAACGTTATAAAATCCTCTATTTTATTATAGGGGTGTGAACCTAAAATCTCTTCATTCCAACACTAACACCACCCCTCACACAAACACATCTGCTGTTTGTCCACAGACTAAGCTAAACTCTGACAAAAGTTAAAGAGATTGGTTTAAAAATAAAGATGATACAATATACAACAAGCATATTCTTATTTAATAATTAAAGAAAAGGATTTAAGTGGGTAAAAAATTCAAATGGGATTTGATACAGTTCGTTGCATAATTTATTCTTTTGAATCCTTCTTTTTCTTGACTTCCTATATCTGTCCAGTTATATGTAGGTACTTTTGAAAGAACCAGGAAAAGAAGTTTTTGAATGTCCGGTAATCTAACTGTATAAAGTACCGGCAATTGACACACTTTGCAAATTTGTTTACAACCTTTTCTTTCCATTTTTCCCCAAAGGATTTCCTGAACTTCTTATATTGTAATTACTAAGTTTTAAATTAAGGTTACTAGTCCATCGTCCAAACAGCACGATTACTAACCTACAAATCGATATATTATTTAAGTTGTTATATTGGGTCTAATTAATACTAATTTCTAATTGAAATACGCAGCATATGAAGCGTTGTGTGTCCAATTTATTCATCTTTCGATTGATGCGTGTAAAATAGTCACAAATTTTACAATTGACTAAATATGTTTCATTTAAATGGCTGGCGGTGCAAGTCAACACGGAATAATACTTTCCCATAAATCATAACAAATTATTATTAAAAACAAAACATAACGTTGTAAATAACTGCAAAAGTGTGAACAGGAAATTTGATTGTTATTAGTTACCGCCATATAATGGCAATACCATAATGGCGTGTTTAAGTATTCTGAAGACTCGCGTGAGTCCTGGTTACATTTGTCCAAAAAACAAACGGCGGCCCTCCCAATACGAAAACAAGCAAGCGCAAGGCAAATATCATAAAGAAGCATCTGTATTCTGCACACCACCAAATGACAGCGGATGACACCTATTAAATCTATTTGCCAAGACATTAAAAACCTTCTTGAACAAAATGAGTGCATTTCTGATTGGCATACCATCAAGGCACAAGAAATAAAGTTAACAATTTTTGTTGTGACGACCTTTTTCCTTTTTAATGGTTTGCTTGTTGATTGGAAAAAATACTCAATGCAGTATTGAATAGTTTCATGAATTTAAGTAGCTTGTAAAATTTGTTTTTTTCTCTACTGTTCAAATATTCATTCAACAAGTAGGAGAATACAAAGCATAATGTTGTTTGTATTGTATTGCAAACCAAGTTAGAAGGACACGAATTACGACTGCACCCATTTGCTTTTTCTGTAAACATAACCCCTAATTTTAAGCAATGACGGTCTCCAAGCATTTAAAAAAGATTACCGTGGAAATCAATATTACTACACATGTTTAAAAAAATCTACCGGTTTGTAAAATCTTGGTTTTCATTTGCACAGAATGGCGATATCAATCTATAATTTTGCAAAGTGAATTTTCGTACTTCTGCGATGTGTAAATAAGTGATCCTAAATTTCATTCCATTTAAAAAAAATCTAATAAACGAAGTTGGAAAATTGCAAAAAATGTTTCACAAATAAAGGTAACAATTAAAAAATAAAATCAAAAATCAAAACCATTGGAATGTACCGTACTTAATTCGGTTTGAAGTTAGGCTGCAAATGAGACGCAAAATTGAAAAATGAAGGGCAAATCAAATCGCGACATCACGACCGTATGATTATAGCTTATCTGGCCAATACGCATGTTACTGGTATTGGTAGTATATTATTGGTGGTATTTCACCGTTTCATCCTAGACGGTTCATTCCCAGACGACCATTCATCCAAAATTGAAAAAAACAACAACATGCATTCAAATCATGTAAAAATTCAAATTCAAAATGATGTATACATTGGCATAAAAGATTGCTTCCAACAACTTGTCTTTTCTGTACTGAGTGCATTGAGCAGCTCGGCTCCAGATACTGATGCTTGATCATGACCAACAAAATGACGTGCTAAAACTAAATGGAGCAGAAAAATACAAAATTTCAGCACACTTTTGTTTTCTTCGACGTTTATAAACATGTAAAAGTGCAATTCGTGATGAGGCTCACAGGAATTGAAGCAAATGGGTCAGAAGAGATAATTGATCCCCAAGGCAAAGGGGGTGATAAAATAAAGCGATGAAATCATAACAATCATTAACAAATGATGTCTCATGTGTCTCTTTGAGATTTTACAATATTATTGCTCTTTTGTGTCTTAATGTGATACCCGGAGCGTTTCCAGACAATCAAAAGACACCGAAGTAGGTGAAGGTTACTAGGTCGACTTTCAAAGAATGGAGACTCTCTTTATCAGTTGGAAGTGGCGAATAACAGTAACAAAGCTCGCGATTTCATTTTTGGATTGACGTTTAATACGATTATTATTGTTACGCCATCCTAAGTTACAATCCCATGTCGGATTATTAAATTTTCATTTTTTGAGTGTCGCATGAGCCCTCCAATTCGGGTTATCGGCCATTGGTTGTTTCTGGAGTGAAGGAAGGCAACGTCGTGATTGACAAAATTTGTTTTATTTTAGTTAGAATTCAATCAATTTAAGCAATGTACAAAACACTAAAATTTGCCTTTATATGGCTGTGCCTAACTCGTATTGAGGGAGTCATGACCAACCAATGTTCTTCTGGATTACATCAAATGCTGGATGTAGTTTAACGCATAGGATTGGGTAAGATAAAAGTTAAGATAAAAGTTTACTTTCTAAATTAAAGTTCGCACTAATGTATTCGTCTTTTTTCTAGACAAAAGCAAATATACAATACTTGCAACAGACTTATAGTCTCAAGATTTGCGATAATAAGAATAGCAATGATGATTGCGCTATTCTTACCTATTTCCAGGACTCATCTTTATCATCATAAAATGTCAGACAAGCAAGAAGACGATCAAGATCCTCAGTATTTTAGACAATACATTACGAGTATTTACTCATTAAAAAACATTGGATTCTATTCAATATTAGATTACATGATTATCATAATTTTTATGAAAATATTCCTTCGTCCCAAATATCAAATAATATGCAATTTAGACATCACAAAATTAAAAAGAAGTTAAAATTACCCCACAAGAAATATTATCAATTTGGTATAGTGCACTTAGCCTGATTTTATTGTCTGTATATTTTCTGTGGATTTCATTACTCTCTATCTATTTTAGATAATGTATTTACATTTGAATCGGAATTTAAATTCCAGCATCATTCTAGACTGAAGAACATTCCCGAACAGCCTGTTAGTTTAAAAAGGAATAATAACTAACTATCTAAATAATTGTAATTAACTACCGGTATTTGATTTTCACCTAGTTAAAATCCAAAATAAAACTTTCAAATGCTGCCGAAATTACGACCGAATCACCTAAAAAGACTACACAAAAAGCAGATTCGGGAAATAGAATTGAATTTAAAAAAGGTGAAAACAATTTGAAAAATTTTACAATTCAGAATATAATATTTTAAATAGATAGAATTTCGGATCAAGCAGCTGAAGCCACTGACTCGATATCAGTACTCAGAGGCAACGCCGTCATTATTCCATGTAAACAAGGGAAGAGTATAATTTCACCAGGCATTGTAGCTTGGAAATATGCAGATGGCAAAGTAATCACAGCCGAACGATTTGCCGTGGAAAGTGATGGAAGCCTAGTAATAACGAATACCCTACCCAGTGATTCCAATTCGTATGTTTGTGAAATTGAAGATAATCAACAGGTTGAAAGGGTGCTGAGAGGTAATAATTAAGTATTTAATATCATTTGTAGTGTTACAAACAGCGCCGTCCCGAACCATTTAATTGAAAATTAAAACTAAAATTAGAATATTTTCACAATATATAATTTCTTTTTTGTAGTATATCAACCTAAAGTGCCTGCATTAGAAATATCTATGCAATTTGAAATGGACAAACCCAAATATCCAATCCATAACCAGTCGGCTGAATGTAAAACATCAGCATTAACATCGTTAAAAACCAGCATTAACGAAAAACTATCGGATTTATGCACGACTAATGAATGTGGTATCACTGATTTGAGAATCGGCTGTAAATTTATTTTGGTAGGCGTCTCCTAATAATTTTCCCATCCCCTAATATGACCTAATATTACTTATTTTCTTTTTTCAACTCCTAACCACTAGAAAAATATATTAAATATCAGAATGATAATGACTGCAATACTAACAAATGAAATTATAGACATCTGCAACAACGCACAATGCATGGAATACAAGATGGAAGCAGCTGTCACTCAAGTAAATATAAACTGCAAATGCAAAATAAACACATTTCATGCGTCCATTTTAAGGCCAAACAGGCACTGCAGAATTTATTAACGAACGCGGAGACAGACAAACAACAGACAAGTACAGAACAAGAAAAAAATCTGTTCGAAGCAAGAGCAATTACAACTTGCAGCGGAGGATACGGATTACAAGATGACAATTGTAGTAGGTGGAAACTGTCTGCCATTTTGCTAGATAACTTTCCTTTCACTATTCGCAAATACATATAAATATTTTTAATCAGTGCCTTGTAAACCAGGATATTACAGCAACGAAGGCTCGGTAGATTGCATAAAATGCAAACCTGGTTCATATCAACCCGATTATGGCTCCAATCGATGCATAAGTTGCAATCGCTATGGATCCATGTCAGGAAGCACGAGTGAAGAAAACTGTCGTAGGGAAAACCTTTCTAGAAATACAAATTACAATTTTTGTTTATTTCATTTCCTTAATTACAGATTACAAAATCATTTCGGAAATTTTATCAAACAATTTGCAAATTATCATTCCTTTAATAATCGGCTCCATTTTATCGTTAGCAACAATTGCGTGGATTTTGTGCGTATTTATTAATTTAAAAAACAAAATGTTAAAAAAAATTCTTTTCTAGATACCTGAATATAAGCTCATTTAAGCAATTTGTTGAAAGATGAACAAATGACTCGTTCCGGGCTCCAGAATGTTTTAAGAAATTACATCGGTAGAATTAGCTATGCAGTTAGGTTGGTAGGAAATTACTCGATAACGTAATTAGGATGAACAACGAGGATGGGTTCTTCATCTTCTGCACGCGCTTCGGTTCCTTCAGCCAATCCAGTTCGAGTTAGAGGAATGATGATACGATCCTGTGAAAATTTCAACTCATTAAACTCGAGTTTTGTTGTAACATAATAAATAAGTAAATTTACACGATGAATAAGTCTGTCAATCACTTTCTCTATCACGTTTTTCCTTTCTAACAATTCTCCTTCCGAGTTCAGGTCAGCCTCGGCTACTTCTGTCAAATACCAGCTGATAAGCGTGTCCCTCCGCATTCCTTCCACATCATCATCGGCTGAAGTTTAAATTAATTTGAATCAGTAAACTCGTCAAAGTTTAGTTTTTAATAAAAACCATACTTTCCATCTTCGCTTCTTCCTTCCTCAAACGCCAAATCAAATGATTTGAAAGTTTTTTATATTCCTCAAAAGAAATAGATTTGCTTCGGCTATCCAATTTTGTTTTCGGTTGATTGGTTATCTCACTGGGCTGTTCTGGATCAAGTTGATTGTCCATTCCTATATAAAGTAAAAAATTAAAAATCGTAAGAACTTTGTAAAAAAAAATATATACACGATTGGAAAATACCATCGACATTCATCAACTCGTCCTCGCCGAAATGGATATCCGGTTGTTCAACTCGAATTATAGATTTATTCAGCAATCTGAATGCTTCTTTGACGTGTTTGGTCTGCACTTCTTCCACACAGTGCATTCTAGCCATTGCTTCTGATAAGCGAATCATACTTTCTAACTGGCGTACTGTAATTCTCCATGACGATTTTGTCACACCGCAACCGTCGCGCTGCCGTAATTGCTTGTACCGTTCCACAATAAAATCGCCAGATTCTGGAATAATCTATAATTAAATGTAAAAATATCCGAGAATAAACAACGTTGTTTTACAGTAAATAGCAAAAATAATTATCAACTAACTTTTGGTTTAAATTGTCTTGCAAACAAAATATATCTTTGTATTTCTTCTAAAGAATAAATTCTCTCGATTGCCTGCTCCACGAATCTGTGCAAATTCACAATTCGTTCGGCAATGGCGTAATCAATCACCTAAAAGCACTTAGAATTAACAAAGATTGTTCAAAGTTATTTTTCCCAAATAAATACCTCATTGCATTCATCGACTAAAATAAAAAATAAATCAAATCGAGACATAATTGGCGCACTTAATGAAATGTTATGTTTTAATGATTTCGATCGGTCGTAACGTCCTCCCACCGGATTAGCCGCAGCCAATATAGATGTGCGTGCATTAAGCGTTGCTTTGACGCCAGCTTTGGTGATGGAAATTGTTTGCTGTTCCATAGCTTCGTGGATTGCAACTTGATCGCGAAGTTCCATTTTATCAAATTCATCGATGCAGCAAATACCCTAAAAATAACAAAATACTTACATTTTTGTAAATAAAATACAATTACAACTCGTCGAAAATTACATTATCAGCCAGCATTAAAGCGCCAGCTTCAATAACGAATTCGTGGGACTCCTCGTCCTTAACAACGGCAGCGGTCAAACCAGCCGCACTACTTGCTTTGCCACTTGTGTAGACTGCTCGAGGACTAAAATCGGATACCTGCCTAAATTTAATGGTAAAGAATTAAAAACAAAGACATATTTTAATCAAACGCTCTTTACTTTAGACTTACTTCAAAAATTGACTTTTTGCAGTGCTGGGATCACCAACAACACAAATATTAACATCGCCACGAAGCGTAGTTTTTTCCACAGTTGTTTTCGCGACTCCGCCGAATAACATGAGTAAAATTCCTCTTTTAATTTCGTCATTTCCGTGAATAGTTGGAAACAAACTTGTGATGAGATTTTGATAGAGATTTTTGTCTCGGCTCATCTCGAACACCTTTTGCCATTCTGTTTCTGTCATCTGCTTTTTAATTGACTCCGCAGTCAAATCATCAGAACGGAAGTTGCTACCACCAAACTAAAAAAAAATACTTAATTAAACCTCCAATTTAATTGTAACAAATATTTCCTGACTATTGTCATACCCTAGGATTAGTGGGAACAACAGCACATGCTAAAAATGCCATTCGGTAATTTAAATCCCGAACACCCAAGGCTTTTAATCCACGAACTCCTTCAGTCTCAAAACCTTCTCCGGCTTTAATGCGAGCTCCGCTTTCAGCTCTGGCACCTGTAATATGTTTATTTCACATAATTCTCCACTTTTTTTGTTTTAAACTAAGAAACGATTACCAGGCATAGACAAACTTGCAATGTCGGGTACTACAATTAGTGTTCCAATGAAATCGCAACGATCTCCAGGTTGCGCTATTTCTACACATTCCGCTCGAAGAATTATTTCAACACTGTAAAATGCAACGTTGCAATTAGAAGTTTCACAAAATATTTGAAAAACATTTAATACCTTCTAGGAATACATCCTCGGGGTAATTCGGACTGATTCTCTTGAATACGAGCCTTTTGAAAATCAACGAACCGAGATTTGCTCACATCTAGTGTGAATCTGTTCCTATTTAAGCAAACTGGATTTCGACAAACGGTGGGCTTTAACATAAGGAAAAGAAACGTGTTAGAAAACGGATGAGAATTCGTTGAAATTATAAAATTAAAAACATTTTTCACCTGCGTATATTTAAATTGTTGCTCAACTTCTGGAATTACAGTTTGACAATCGAGACAACGAAAAGTACCAGACACCAATTCGGGATGAACAGGATGAGTCCTTACAACTTGTCCACTGATTCTTAACAGAGTACCAATTTTTGCGGTTGTCAATTCGCGCACCCTGGATACAAATAAAAACAACCGTAACAATCGCACGAATCAAGTAATTGCGTACAATTATTACTTGTTTCGTGTTGGTACATTCACAAAGCTCACGTAATATTCCTTTTCAACAGTAATCGCTGCTCTATCCCGAACAAAATTTCGGACCGCACGGCATAAATGTGGAAAAATTCTGCGTAAAATAATTATAATTATAATTATAGCCAAATTTTAATTTTATTTTATTTTCATTTTATTTTTAAATTGTAACGCACCTGTAGTATTCTTCTTCAATAGTTGTAGCCAAACTATTGCTGTATTTTGCGACATCCTCAAAACAGACTTGAAGAGTATTCTTCTCGGGTTTACTTAAGTGTTTGGCAGCTTCCAAGTATTTTATTTCTCCCGCAACTGACCACCTATGAAATCGAGAAAAACACAAAGAACTTGCCGCGTGTATGCGCCGGTTTAATAACTTACTCGTCAAGAAAGTCTTGAAACAGTTTTTGACATCGTTCACCAACATCGTCTTTAACCCGATTTTGGTTGATTTGAAGATCGCCAATATCCATTGGATTCAATTATTAATCAACACACACGGAGAATTGAGATTTCACAAAAGCTTTTCCCTCCAAAATGACGTCATTAAGCTTAATCATAATTACAATGATTGCCGCTAGGGTGTGCTCCTAGACCGATGCTACTCGGGAGCTGATCACTGCCCCACTTCTGGGCAGTTTGGATGTTTCCAAAATAATTTAAACGCAAAAAAATCATCAGTAGGAGATTTTAATTGCTCTACC
Source organism: Strigamia transsilvanica (assembly GCA_034701245.1). Taxonomy (NCBI): domain Eukaryota; kingdom Metazoa; phylum Arthropoda; class Chilopoda; order Geophilomorpha; family Linotaeniidae; genus Strigamia; species Strigamia transsilvanica. The sequence continues at coordinate 64,778 of JAQIXU010000032.1, read as the reverse complement.
CAGTGTACAAATTTATTTCTCAATTAATTTTTTAATCAACTACTGAAAATAATGATTATAAAAATGGTCTACCACAGCGGTTGTTATCACAAACACATTTAGCTGTGGATCACTGACATGTTAATTCTTTTCTGTTGCAGCGACTAGACCGACTCTGTGGGCAATTTATTGCATAGAGATTACTTTATTTTATATCAAGTTGAGATGTATTTATCAAATGACAAACCTGCTCTTGCGCCCCCCTGCAAATTTCAAATATGTCGCCACAAATCACAAAGTTGCCATAAAAGAGTTAAAAATGATATTACATATGTTAATGGATCTTGTGAAAAACCAACTGTTACTAGATTCTGTTGAATTAGAACCAGTTTGTTCAAAATTATCTTTTTCCATCAGAAATTCTTGATTTGTTGAAATATCTTCATCCACGTATTGTGACGATTGCTGACCTTTTTCGTATCTGGCTAAATCTCCGGAAGTGGAGGCATCTTGACTTGACTTTAAGAATTTTCTTAATCCATCTTTTTGCTTCTCATTTTCTTGTTCTTTAAGAGCTTTGCGCTTGCGATTTTGAAATCCGGATGGGTTTTTGAAGACATTTCAAATTAAAAAGTAATCTGTAAATAACTTTATATAACATTTGATAATAAGCTAACAACTAGTAAATTTACCGTATTTACTCTAAACGTGATGCACTATAATTATTTTCTTAGTAAAATTTAACAAAGACAGTACTTCCCCTGACTTATTAGTAATGCTTATTCGGTAAGAGCACGGCAAATGGTATATTAATACTTTTATTTTACTACAGTTTGCGCCCGGTAGCTTGATGCTAAATTCTAACTGCGCATCCCATTCTGCGCAAACCATTTCCAAATTCCAGTTCATATTTAGCAGGATTAAGCATATTTGGCCAAATAATGCTAAACAAATGAAAGAAAACAGCACCATGTCATAAATTACTGGTATATTGTTGTTTATTATTTCGCATTTTTAGGTCTAATATTAGGCTAAATTAGGACTGGAATTAGAAAATTGTCTGCACAGAATGGGATGCGCAGTCGAATTTAGCATCAAGATACCGGCGCAAACTATAGTAAATAATTCTATTGAGACTGTAACTACTTATTTAATTATCTTGAAAGCGGAATGAACATGATCGTTTACAAATTTACAATAAAATTAGTGTGAATTTTGAATTTTTGACCATAATGCAAATATGTTCAGAAGTGCCCCTTGACATTTTGCGCCCCTATGCGTCGCTTACCTGGCTTGCCGCCTAGCGCCGCCCCTGTTCCGTGGCCTGTGAGCCTATTGCGGATTTCTTAGCTCAGAATTAACATTTTAACTATTTTTAATAAATTTCGTTTTAACTTTAAATTTCCGATTTACTTCACTCTGCCCATACAAGCGCATAGGACCAACCAAATGAAAGATAGCGATTTCACAATTCAACACAAGTCATAACCTTCATTGCAAATACAATTTCCGTTATGACAGCTGGAAAACGGTTTATAGCTGCACTCTCCGTTATATTGGCTACGATCGTCACCATCTGAAATCAAATAAATCCCTAATATTATCTGGTAAATGACACAAGATTACCCTGGTGACTACTAAAAGGATTACTATCGAGCTTTATTAATGATTTAAGTATTAGCTGTAACTAGTATAGCAGGAGGGACCAATATTATTATTGTTATTAAAAGACAAAGTTAAAATTCAATTAATACGTAGATGTCTCAAAGTGATTTAAACAGCTGTTAACACCCACACAAATTCTTTAATGCCTTAAATTTGGTGGCAATAAGTGTTTTTATACATTTTTTCTTTGGCCAGAATAATTTAATATTTTATTTTACACCAAATTAATTTTTTTTAAAAATATGTTGCACAAAAAGTTTTGTTTATGCGGTTGTTCTATACGTGCATTCAAAAAATAAAAATATTTTTGTATTTCTCGCACGCTTCTCAAGATAAATGCTCCAATCTGAAACAAAAACCCATAAACATTTAGCTGGAATACACCTGGCACACCAATCTATAAAATAAAACATAAAGCTTAAAAAAATAAAGAAGCCCAACCAGTAAGGAAAAAAATCATTAACAAATAACAGTATCTGGTCGATCTGGGAGTTGCTTAAATATTCCGTGAAGTGTCAAATGGCAAACGTATAATTAATGTACAGCAGTTTAAGTTAATCTGGAATAATTTATATACCATCCCAGGGCCTGAGGTTTCATGGCATCGCTTCACCAGCTTTTATTTCCGCTTCAAGTAAACCATTTAAACGTGTTCTCATTAAATTGCAAAGTCAAAGTTCCTGTTAACGTAATTTTTTTAAAAAAAACAACAGTCAGCACTAATTTGAATTATGAGAAAGTGAACCCATCACTCAAATGCGCAATAAAATACTGCGATATGATAAGCCAGATACATCCGTGTTATCTGGCTTATCACACAAATACAGTAAAAACGCCACAAAAATTAGGGTAACTTAATAAATATTTGCCATACAAACATCTTTCCACAATAGGAGAGTACCTTCACGAACTAGTAAAAAGAAGTTGAAATAATAATACAACTTAGCGCTCCTTACTTTCTAAAGTACAGTCCTGTTCCGCTGCTGTGAATTTATTAATGCACTGGCACGTGTTTTGTTCATTGCAATATGTAAAACGCCCTTTGCAGTCCTTTTGCATCTTACATGTGTCACCTACAAGTATCTTTCCTAATACTGATTTAATACACACTCATTATCCAGCGCAATGTAGCTTTCGGTGCAACGGCATCTGTTATTGATACACCTGGAATAAATCTGGCTACATTTGGAGCGTTTCTGACATGTCCCATTTAATATATTGTCTAAAATTAAAATTAAACTCATTTGCATACATGTTTGTTACCTCTACCTGCATGGATCGCTTGTTTGTAGCAGTGTAAATAAAGTAAAATGTAAAGATATTTCTTTATAGCTGATCACCGATAGTCTTGTAATGCAGCGCAGCTTGCACTTTTAAATCGATTTGTTTTTCAAATCACATTTTAACTATAAATGTTAGCCAGTTAATGATTTCTAATCTGCAAGACAGTTTCCACAAGCCATGCAACTATAAATTTTATAACTTACAATTCTTTCCTTGAGAAGTCTTAGAATTCCCCTCTTCCGCAACAACATTAAAGAAAATCGAAATCAACAAAATTGTAAATGTCCTGCACACATTCGACTTAACACTATGTTGAATATTCTCGAAAATTATTTTTAAAGCGATTTATAGTACAAAACAAAATGATAAACGTTTAGAGTGTGACACTGAACTCAAGAATGTTATTAAAATGATTATTTGTGACATTTTGGCAATGGATATTCATTTATTCATTTAGATGAAATCAGCAGATAAGTAATTTTAGTACATTGACCAGATAATACCTTTAGAACTGATTAGTATAAAATTAGCACAATTTAAAATTTTTTATTCAGAAGGAAGATACACTACCGAGGATTATGATTTAGAATATTAAGAATGCAAATCTGTGAATATAAAAGAAAAAAGTCTTTGAGCCGTTTCTTCAAGAAGTAAGTTTTTAAAATAAAATACAGGAATATGAATAGTCTGTTAAAATGGTGAAAAAAATTTACGACAAAAACAGCCCAAGCAAAAAAGAGAGCCCAAATAGATTAGGGGCAAAGGGATTACACGCGAAAGGGAATTCCGCGAAGAGAAATAAGCGTGAAAGGGAGTTCCGCGAAGAGTATTAAGTGCGGACAAAATTGCAGCTAAGGAGCGAAATAAAATTTCATAAGATGACGAAAACACGATCAAGTTTCAGCAACAACAAAATATTTTAATAAAAAAAATACTTCATGATTTTATCAAATTGTCCTAACTCCTAATTAATATTTTGTTCCGATTTCTGCTGGTAGTAGTTGTTCGTGCCATCTATCTACAGGGTTTTGAATATCCCTGGTTAGTCATCTGCTTACCCCAGTTACGAATCCGTCCTTTTGTGAAGTTGATAATAGATGGCACTCCGAATCAGTAACACTAAAATTAGAAGATATTTTTTCTGTTATTTTGATAAAAATTCCTGCATTACAGAAGAAGAAAAATAACGGAGGAAGATAATTGTTTTTAAATTAAACGTCTCATTTTCACATTGAGCTGATGCAATTAATTAAAACCATCAAAAAAAATAAAGAAAACGATTAATTAATTAATTAGAAAATTAATTAATTAAATCGACCGTTTGTTATCTACCCAAGAACGTAATCAATCCGAACCAAACGTATCAAATTTCTGAACAAAGTAAATAAAACTTAAAATAAAAAAGTTTTCTTTTCAAATAATGTACTTCAAACCTGATGACCTTCAGATACCATTCAATGCAAATAAAATGTAGAAAATGACCCTGACTCAATGTGCAATAAAACTCCCTTGATGCGACAACAGGGCTTTGAACAACACTTGGAACGCGGGTTATTTTTGGCAACGTTCATCAAAAAGCAGCATGCTCAAACCCGTCTCAAATTTCCTCTTATTTGAGTAAGGCGCGGTATCCGCTGCTGCAGAACAAATAAAATTTTCCCCTGATTCAACCGCGACTGATCTCATTTTACTCATTCTTTACGGGGTGATTCTGCCATCATCGATAGAGGCAACGAAAAGTTATTCAAAAAAAAAGGGGGGCCACCAGATGCAAACCCTAAGCCCACGTTGTCGTGTGGCGCCCTCTAGTTTCCTCCGCTTCCTTCTGAGTTGGTTCAACATGGCAGTTGATCCAGCAACCGCGGCTTTTCGGTGAACAAGATAGAAGCGGCGTGACTCCACTTCTAGTTGATTACATTATTCTCTAGTTGGTGTTCCAGCTTAATACAATCTTGCCCGTGCCAGAAGATGAGCAATGGATTTATTCGTCGACTAGTGAGTGAGCAATTCCACCACAAGTGTTCTGCTGAACGGTAAGAAAAATCTTCCCAGTGCCGTGCACTGTTCGCGTGGTTTGGTTTCGCGTGCAGCGACCGTGATGTTGCACAGCAACTGAAATTCACGCCAAGCAACTGCCGACGAGCGTATGTAGGGCTGGAATGAAGGTTATAAGGTTGACGATTTTAGCACTGAGTAAGCTGCCCCTTGTCCTGCACCAATCGGCTTGCCGGCGGGACACGCGCTCGCCGAGCTGGGTACGAGCAGACGACGATCTCCGCAGCATCCCTCCATGCGCGATGAGGCATCGTCACGGTGCGCTCAGCTTAACGGCAGCACGCATCCATGCGGCGGGTGAGGCTTTTCCCCGATGAATTTGGGAAATTATAGACGTTTATAGTCGCAATTAAATACTTCTTGATCGTTACGCACGATTTATCGTACGCTCTGCGCTGTAAAAATCAAGTTTAATGTTCATATTTTTACCAATAACATTTTATTCTCCATGCGGTCTATTTCATTTATACAAACAAGAAGAAATCACAAAATTTCCAAAACTTTTCACTTATGCGCGAAGTTGCGTAATGGTTTTCAAAAAATTCCTTCATCTTAAACCTGGCACTCGTTAACACAAGAATATTCGCTTCCTAAATTTAGTTGCGTAAGTTTCCTGCCGAAATACATCGTTTAATTTTGAAACACACTTCAAAAAATCTGGAACATAGCAGAAGAAAAAAATTCACTGCAAAAAAAATGGGCAGGTAAAATTAAATGACGCCATTCTGCAATTACGTAAGATGCTCTAATCTAACAAACAAATTCACCACCAAAAATATATGTATTGGAAAAAAAAGTTGTTATTTTCCCCCCTTTGGTGACATAAAGTCATTTCAAACATCGTCAAAAACATGCTTTGAAGGCCAGCATTGAAAATCTGTTTTTATTATAATCCGAGCCGGGCGGGCATCCGTTCATAAATCTCGCATTTTTTTTTAACGTCTCCCTATAAAATGGCGCCACTGTTTCTTAGCCTCCTCTCACAACTCGAGTCTATTCTGCTTTTCTTTGCCTACATCAACAAATTTGTGAATGAGTCGCACTAACTAAGCAAATGGAGTAAAGTATAGAAAAACATTCACTTGATGAATTGATGCATTTCAGTGATTAAACTTACTTTTACTACAGCAGGATCTTAAAAATGCCTACAAACCGTTTTTTTTTAATTAGTCTAAAATGTCTTGAATGTTTCAAATGTCAGCTAAAATGAAGTAATTTTGTTTCATATCACTTCATTTTTATACAATTTACACCCAAGTTCAAGATAATTAATTAAACTCTGTTTTCTAATTTGTGGCAGTGTCGTCGATTTATCGTCTGTTTAAATGCCTCAATAAGATACATGAGTCATTAGTTTTTTCTCTGTTTTTATCCCTTTCACTAGTCTCCTTTTCCTTCATTATCATACTTAAAGGGGAGGAGAATACCGGACGTTAAACGCTAATCTCAGTGCCAAACTAGAAGAGAGAAAAAAGAGGAAGAAAGATTTAAATATTTTGAGTGAATAATATGAAACCGTAAAATGTTTGCCCAAAGCAAGTATTCAATCTCATACCAAATCTCATACAAACATCATAAAAAGAATCTTCAACATGTTTTCTGACGACAAAGAGGATAATTTGTAAAAGCTATTTATACGTAGTAAAAATAAGCTCGACCGTAGCTATGTGCGTTTTGTTGATATGAAAAAAAAGAAAGTAGATGGGTAATGAGATGAGATGAGCGGGTAAGGAACAACATAAATATTTAAAGCTTCATTCATGCTGGAAAAGTCGTTGTGTAAGTGTAAGCTTTATTCTCCCCGAGCAACATCAGGACATTATCGAGAAAAACTATCAGAGCTTCCAAAACTTGTACTTCTGCCCACTGAATACCTCGTGATCTCTACTGCAACTCTGGCAAGAAAAGCATCAATTCTTTTGCTTCTGGTTGTGCAGACAAGTGTTGAAAAGAAGACGAATACAAGAGACGAAGAAAACAAAATAACACTGAAAGTTGAAGATGATGTTTGTTTGCAGTAAAGAGGAAAAGAAAGAAGAAGTAAAAAGAGCAGAAAAATCTGTCTAACAGCAAATTTTCTTGTTGCATTAACTGTAGCATGACGAGCATAAGAAAGCACTTTATTTAGCTTACTTGTTAGTTTACTGGCTCGGTTTCCAGTGAAGTTTTCGTATGGTCAGCAGCTGTTTGTTCCAAATAAATTATTCTCGCTCTTTGTTTTTTTTTTTCTCTTTTAATTCGTAACACCGTTTTATTTTTATTTTCGTGTTTCTCAATTTAAAACAATTTTTTTTTTTACATTTTTCTAATTTGCTCTTTCAAATCAAAATCGAATCAAATTATGCTGGTAATATAGAACACTAAACAAATCGTCGATTTTCAAACTTGAACGAGTCCTGAACAAAAAATAAATAAATAGTAGGCGCATTCATAAAGTCGTTTAAACTCGTTTAAATTTTTAAACCAGTTTAAATATCAAATTTAACATGTTAAATCTTACATTTAGACTGGCTTAAAAATTTTAAACAAGTTGAAATGACTTTATGAATGCGCCTACTGTTAAGTGCTACATGTTTTGTGTTGATCAAAAACTGGCTTTAAATAAACGTACCGTAGTGAAATTACTTAGTTGCTTGATCACCAGATTAGAAAGATTTATACACAACAAAACAAATCCAGTAGAAATGGGCACAGAACCAAAACGAGTTGTTAAAAGAAAAAAGCATTTACTTGTTAAACTGTTTACATCTTTTTTACTCACATAAACAAATATACAAAAATCACTCACCCACAATTCCAGAGGTACATAAAAGAAAATTTATCTCAAGGTTAATAAAATTATTTAGATTTTCCATTAAATTATTTACTAGGAGCAGTGTAACTTCACAGAAAAGGTTTATTTGTTTGGATTTTTTTTATTGGTCATTTGATCACTTCAAGCATGTAATTTGAAAGGATAATAGTAAAAAAAAGTGCTTGGAGCAATATTTGCTCCCACAACAATCTTCTCATATTTATTTCCGTTGTAAATTGGCTGAGGTGTCATATGAGAGTCACATCAAGGCAACAGCTTTTGTGTATATCCACAAGGCATGTCACTTTTACGACGCCATCCATTTCCATTACACATTTCACACATTTGCCAATGGAACTTTAAACATTGTACCCTCAAGAAAAAAAAAACTTTTTAGATTTCAATAGACATTAATCGAGCACCATTACACAATCATCAGAATTCAAATATGAAAGTTTGTATTTCATCGTTTGTGCTCTAAGCATGAAAACTAGAGAATAATTTGCAATTTACTAAGTCAAGCGACAAATTTCGACATTTTTTATTCCCTCCCAGTTATTGAAACAAGTCATGAAGGAATTGAGGCATTTCAAGAACCAATGGATCAATAACGGATGAATCAACGTTTCATATCCTCAGTAACACTCCGTCACTCCCTACTCTTTCGAAACCAACCTTTCCATCTTCACAAACTTCAATTCCTGTTGTCAAAACTACGAAATTATAAAACTTAATTTTATTGTCATTTATTTCGCTCAATTTTTTTGACTTGTGTCGTTCATCACATCTTGTGTCATCCTCCTCTCATCTTTATCAACACCAGATACTCCAAAGATGAAGTTTTGCGATAAAAAAACTCATCTGCAGACTCCGTCCACGTTTCATTTTACATCAAAAGTAGCAAACTAAATTTTGCCGATCATTATCAGTTAATTACATTTAAACGAATTAAAACGCTCGTAATCATACAGCGTGAACATAAAAAGAAATGTTTCCGAATGTGGTTTGTAGGGTCGGTGCCCTATTAAACAAATTCAATATTATTTACTTTTAGACCAACAGCCCTAATTGATTTTCATCAATACAATACAACACAATACTTTGAAACTCATGTTTTCTTAATCTTTGACTCCAACGTCTCATATCTGACGAGTAAAGACAACACAGAGCCATCACTGACGTCCGGTTTCAACTTATTGATCCAATTCAGTCTTCCGTCGGATTTATTCTAATCAGAGGCCGAAGGAAAAGGAAAACAACCCATTTGATGAGATTTTTCATCTGTCGTGTTACTTTTTCTCCGCATGGCAATATTGGATAAAATGAAGCCTCCTGCAGTTCTTTTCGCCTTTGGAGTGGGCTTTTTATTCACGCCCACTGAGTTCCAATTGTCCACAGTCATGTCCACAAAACACAATGAGTCCAGTCTGAAGAGCACTTTTAGTTTTGGCGATATACTGTATTTTTCTGTTTAAAACATCTTTAGATCGAATCTTCCAAAACATTCAATTGAAGGACTTACATAAAAGATATTTCTTTTTGATAATGTCCAACTATTTGTGTACTGACAAGTTGATTCAAAAAATGAATGATGAACCATAGAAAAAACATTTTTTTTCCATTCTTTATCTATGGTCGATTTGATCCCAATGGCAAACACAATATTTTTTCCACCTTAATTGACACGATATTGCCTTGCGACAAGACGGGAAAAAAACTTTGTCGTTCAAGAAGGTAAAGTGGAATTATGTGGGAAAAGGATTTACTTGGGCTTATCACCGACACAATGAAAAAACATCAAACACCAAGAGGAAAGGTTAGCAAAGAAAAAAAAAGAAGAAAAAAAAAATAAGGAAAAAAAAAACTTAGAAAAGTGTCTGAAAAGAAATCAAACGTTCGACAAATGTCCATGAAAGAAACTTTCATTTACTTGTCATCATTTAGCAGCAATTGATCAGGGTTTACACCCAAGCCTTGATATTTTTTCGTTGCTAAATCTTCCCCCAGATGCACGTCCATAAATAATTTTAATTTCACCTGTCAAGTCCACACGATGACAAAGAGGGTAGCTCGTTATCCTCTTGTAATGGTCCAAACGCCCATCTCCAATCTCAAACTTCAATTCATTTAAGGACCATTACACTTGTTTTCTATTTACAAGGCTCTTCGAGATAAAATATTACACCTGTCTCCACATCATTTATTACTCATTCGATATTACTTAGCACAATTTACCAGATGCAATTCAAAATCAACATGCATGAAATTAAACAAAGGCTATGTCAATTTGTATATTTGTCCAATTATGAGCTGCCACTATTCCTTGAGCGCCGTTTTAACATTCTGTCACCGCAAACCAAGCGACTTGGGAAATTTCATTCGCCGTCCCCATCGTCTCATTCTCAGAGGTGGTCTTGTATGGTAGTGGAAATACGTGCTTGGGAGACTGGGATCTTAGTAAGAAGGGTCTCTAACCGGCTCACCTCCACTCCCTTTGGTAGGTGTTGAACAAGTGAAAAAACATGCTATGTTCGAATTATTGGATTTCGTATAACCAGTTTATATTTTTTTTTAAATATAGATTTTACAATTAAGGTCCCCGAGTTTCAATTTTAAAACGAAAATATCGATGACGTAAGCCATTAATAGCTATTTTTAACACAGAGATAATAAAGAGCAAAACTTAACTTGAGTTTTATTCGCTGCTGTAAAATTTCTCCACTAAATCAAGTGTAAAAATTTAAAAAAAGAGTTTGTGCACAAATTAGTAAAGTATTTTACGTCATATGCAATCTGACAAACTATTTGTGACTTTAGTACGTCCGCTACATTTGTGCTAAGAACATCGAGAAGATTTTAGATGTGTTTGAAGTAAGTCGTAAACTTCTAACTGACCTCTTCGCCAATTCTTCTGCCTCACCGAGTGTTCCAAGGACGATGACAGCAGTCAAGTCGACGATTGTTTCTATCTTTTTCGATTGTCTTTTGTTTCGCCATGACCTGACACGAAAGCTCATGCTCGCCGAGGGAACTAGGACCGAAGGGACTGATTTATTCCAAGCGATTCACAAGCGGCATAAAAGCAGTATTTGTCTCGTTTATTAGGTTTGCTCAGAAACGACAAAGAAACAACATAAATAGAAGAAAACTCTTATGTCCATAATAGATGAAAGTAGAAAATAAGCTACCTAGACTAAAAATATTATGGCATGCCAAACTATTACACTTTGTACGGCACTTTTCTCGTTAATGTGGAATCACTTTCAAGTTTCAATTCACCAACATGAGAATCCAATAGTCGTAAATTTTCCAAACTATCTACAACGCAAGATGAAACACCATCTACATGTCGTGTTTCACTGTAGACCGTGTTTCATTGATCAATCTACATTTCATTTCTCCGAAAATTTAAAAAATACATACAAACCGATATCAACTAACTCCAAATACTGTATTTGCACAGCGAGTCAGGTAAAAGATTAACGTGAATCCGTGTTTCTCAATATCAATTATGCTTTTAATCGACCCGGTAATTATAATTTCATACAGTGCTTAATATCAAAATTATCGTACTTAATTTTCATTTGAGATCTTTTACTAGGTTAACATGCAACAAATTAGCTACATAACTTTTACGTTCCCCTTCCAATTCAAAAAAAAGTTAAATGATGAATAATTTGCATTTAATAAAATAGAAGAACGGTGAAAATTGTCTAGTAAATTTAGTAACTCCTCGTATTCATTTGCAATTGACATGATTTTTTTTTATATAAAATATTATTGTAGTTAAATTGGAAAATTTAATATAAGCTAGATATTTTGACATTCAAATAAAATATTTTAGAATTGTGTGTGGTTTTATGATAAGTTTGGATACCCTCGATACCAGTTTATTCGAGTAGTCTATGCCCTGTGCGTTTTCAGTCACAAATCGAGGATGAGACTTCAAATCCACTAAGCAAATTCTCTCATCCCAGTGACTAGACGGGAAAGCGCATTCCTCACTGTCTGACTTTAGCTCATCTCTGCCCATCGCGTCCCTGAAGATTGAGGATAAGTTGGGGCGCCTGAAGTCCACTAAGCTTTGGTCAGTGACCATCAGCAATGCTTATAATGACAGTGAGCTGTGAACGAAAAGACTGGGTTGGTTCAAATCCGAGACCAAAAAAAGAAAGAAAGAAAGAAAGGAAGGAACTAAATCGATTTGTAAATTCCAGAAATACCACCAACGCAGAAATTGACTTACTGACAGCCTCCCAAATGATTATTAATTTTATTTAAAGGGCTCATACTGTGTTATATTAAGCGAGGTAATGAGGCGCGACTCATTAAAAACTAAACACAGTGCGCACTTTTACGATATTTGCCTGTTATATGTGTGATGTTAACGTGATTATAGCAACAAAGAACCGGTTAATTTGCAAGAAAGGCAAAATGATTTACGTTTTGCGCACTTTAATCTTGCTTAGATTGGTGTTCAAATTCTTTTGATGCGTATCTATGAAAGAGAAATGAAAACTTTTCAAACGAGTGCATCTGTTTTGTTCTTTTGTTTTCGTCTCTCATCGCGCACAATGAAAGGTGACTGAAAACGAAAGCAAATATGTTCATTTTCATTCTCATGATAATTTCACAACCTAGCACGCTGCATCTCCTTGGTAAATTAACTCTTTCCTCAGTAAATATACTCGACCAACTTCAAATTCATTATCACATCTTGAGTTTATCCCAGCAAATAAAATAAAGTGTAAATATATCCCCTCGTAAGTGTTAAAGTAAAACTAAAAAAATTAAAAAATAAAAATAAAAAAATAAAAATAAAAAATAAAAAAAATATATAAAAAAAAAACTTTACCGCTCATATTGCACTCTCCACACGATTGAATGCCGCACAATTGGCCCCTTCTCACTGCAAATGTAATAAGAATTTCTTTTATTGCCACTATCCTAAGACGCCTGGTGAGGATCACCCACTTAACCCCCATCTTCTCATCATTTTCAAGCAGACTACAAGAATTTCCTTTTATTATTCAGTAGTGCAAGGGCAGAGATTTCTTTTCTTCAAATTTGGCTACTCCTTTTTATCCCTCCTGGTTTGCTTTGCTAATAATAAGTGAAGTACATTGGTTGTTGATGAGGCCGCTGTTCCGCTCCACAAAACACTTTCCGCATTGAAGCATGAGCAAAGGCTGTTGCTAAATCGGTTACTATACTGGATCGAGCACATGTGGCTTCTTTTTCCCATCCCCTTCTCTTAAGATTTGCCCATTACCTAATTACATAAAATTTCTTTTTCCTTTTCTCCTTGCTCATTTTTATACTCGCATTTCTCTTATAGTCTATACAAAGTGACTAGACAGGTAAAAATGCACCAAAATAAACAGCGAGCAACAAAAATATAGTTACACAAAAAAAAAACTTTTTCCTGTTGTTGTCATCACAATGATGCTTCTCTTCTGCACTTTTCCTCTTTATGTCACTCATGGGGACAGTACACACACGCACATACAAACACAAAAATGCAAGAGTAAACATTAAACATAAGAAACACAGAACAACAAAAACAGTTTTAAAAAATTGTAGCATGTTATTAACAGTAAAAATAAGATTAAACAAGGTGATCATCGAGACAAATAGAAACAGCTACCCCGCAATTAAAAGTTGCTAGTTATACTCTCTATTATGTCTTTTCCAAATATTTCTAGTTTTCTTTTATTATGCTTCGGTTGAACATAAAATTCAGCGCGTAAAGACCCCATAATGAATAAATTTTTAATCTCGGTAAAACAAGAAAATCTTTAATATATCCACAAGCTTTATCTGCAAGGCGATACTACATAAGCTGGATTATGTGAATAAAATTGCTCGCGTGTGATGTTTCACTTGGCTCTATCTGTCATGCGCGGCGAAAAGCAGTCCACAATCTTCAATAACAACACTGAACGAGAGCGTACCATAGTTACTCCAAGACCGTTATAGTGGTTAGAGACAGAGCATTAAGGAATAGAGGATGCCAAAGTCATAGACAGAGGCAGGTTCTTGATTTAAAGGATTTCTGTCCACTTGGCACTAGATAGCGCTAGCCTGGAGAGGGGGAGAAAGGAAATGGAAGAGGACTGTTCAAGAGGGTCTCACTGATCGATGAGAACGCACGAGCAGCCTGCTTCAGTGTACGTTTCAAACTGAAAAACTCTAGACCATACGTAGTGATGTAAATCATTCCATATCACTGGTCGTTAATGGGTACATTCAGATTCAAACTGGCAAGGTCACATTTTTTATTTAAAAAAAAAAATATGGAAAGTGATATCACCTTTTTAAAAAGTGGATTTTTTTTTACAACTCTAATTCATATTCATCATTTTTTGGCGTAACAGATGACGCTAGCTATGATTTATATATAGGGATTAGGATGTAGAGTCCTTGGAAGAGCTCTTTTTGAGCTTACCTAATTTGGTCTAGTTTCAGCTCCTGTCCCTTGTCACTTTTTTTCCTTTTCTTCTTTTTGTTTTTAAATCTGTTTTTAAGTGCCTAACAAAAAATAAGGGTTTTAAATAGACAAATTTAATGGGATTTTTATTTATTTATTTATTATTTAGAATAGAAATACAAGAAATAGAAAAACAGGGCAAAAATTCAGATGTAAAATGTCAAAGGGATTAAAATAACATAAACCAAACTAAAACAAAACAAAAGAGCATGGTCTAAACCGAGCCTTATGAAATATTTAGTTCTTGCTGGTTACTCGTCCACAACTTCATCATTTCTTGCTTGGCTCACATGAAGCAGAAAATTGCTCTGTGTTATTATTGCCAAGCAGGTGTAAGTGCAGGTCGTTTGCCGAGAGAAGGACTGCACATTCTGACCACAACTGACCTGAATATTGGTCTTGCCAGCTCATATCTCGCTCGTAATTCGTCAGTCCCTCTTATCGCATGTACACGAACAATAGATGAAGAAGAATACACGGATCAAATGAATGAGTAATTTCCAGGAACAAAAGATAAAGCTTCACAAACCAAATCTCATAAACCCGTACTCGACATTTTAGCTCACTTGACAAAATATTCACAAGTAAAAAAACTAATAAACTTTTTTTTTTTTTTTTGCAATAAAATTTTCAAATAATTGTGCAAAAGTTTTTTAATCGCTTTCATTCTAACGGAAATCCTAACAAGCATCTTGGATGAGCAAAAACTTCACGTCACTAAGTCGGTTTGAAAGAGATAAAATCTCATTTCTGTTGCTGTCAACACCTGATCTGAGTAACAAGGATATTTCTTCTCGTTTTGTTCAAATTATCGCCTGAGTAAAAGCTATGCAGGCACTTTTAATGAAGCCAATAAAATGAAAATTAAGAATTTAAATTTAGAAACAAGTTTAGTAAATATAAAATTCATAAAAAAATTTTATACCAAATGTTTACATCAGCACACGTCCAATGATTTCCATACGAAAACAACTTTTCAAAATAGATTTCACGTCACAGTGACAAGATGAGATGATGAATTGGTTCAACATGAGTTGTTTTCAAAGGAAATGGACTGCCAGCATGACTTTTTTTGTTAGTAACATTTTTCTCTGTTTAGATATACCCACATCATGGTATTTTGGTTGTGTAAAATGAAAAAAGAGCACTGACAGTACTGTTGGATTAGTCAGCAGAAAAAAAAATATTGCAATTGATTTTTTTGAGAAGTTCATGAGGAGCTGTGGGCATATACTACTAAGCTGTCCATTAGGGCTACATCTTGCACACAGCTGTAGCCCCTGATGAAGTGAGTCCAAAGTGAAAAATACATTATAGAATTTCACTTCAAGTCTTGACAAGTCCCGATAAACAGTTGAATAACTTGATTGATGGGTAAAGTGTATTTTTTCCCCTTCTGTAACGGATAAATATGTTTATCATGAAATGCACCATTTAGTATTAAATGAAAAGTATCGTGCAAATGGAATTTTATTGTCGTAAGGCGGTGCTCTGAATGCCATTAAAGGATTGCAAAAACCCAACCTTTTGGACTTTTCAATGAAAACTCTGTCACATCGTTTGGTCTCACTAATTAGCCATTGCTTGGCTTTAAATATCGGTTGGCATACACAACGGGAGGTCTTTTGGCATTTATCCAGCATTGTGCGCTGGAGGACAACACTTAACTGTTTCTTGATTCAACTACAAACAAAAATTTCACATTTTATTGACGCTTAAAAAAGGATATGTTTGTTTTTTTGTTAAAAAAAAACACTTAATTCGAAATTTTGACAATTTATTTTTCTTTTCTTTTTTTGGAATCATGAAACTATCAGTGTTTTTTTGGTGTGTATAAAATAATAATGAAAAAAAAAAAGAGAATGGGATAGAGAAAGAGAATGAGAAAAAGAGAAGAGAGGGGAAGAGATGAGTAACATTGAAATTCACGACGATGCCATTATGCACCCATAGAAGTCCCACTGAAAGCAAGTGACATTGCCAAGAGCACAGAACGCCCCGCTTTGCTAGGTCAAAAAATGTCAAGCATTAAGCTGCTGTGTGGGACGCCTAGCCTCTTTCTTTAAATATTGACACACAGCCACGCAAATACAAAGTTTATGACAACAAAAGTAATAAAAAAATATAAAGCAATTATTTTTGCATTTTCAAATATTAACTTTTTGAGAAAATAAATTCAATTTACTTGTCTTAAAATAAAAATATGTATGTTTTATTATTTGAAATTGCGTTTGGGATCTGCACAAGATCAAAATCTCTTAATATTTAATTCTCGCTCATGGAAATGAGGTCCATTTTGGATAAGAATTAATTAAAAATGTTTTTAAAGATTTTTGCAGTGTAATGATCTTTAACCCCGCGAACTATCACGGACTTTAATTTGAAGTAGCTTGGAAATTGAGTCTGGAAAGCAAAGCTACTTGATTGAAACATGCAGTGGATTCACTCAGCAGTACTAATTAAACATTTCGATTGTAAATGTTTCCTTACCTTATTTTGCATACAATCAACTTGAGGTTGTTTCTTATTTTTCAATTCAATTAGGAAATTGGGCGTCGTCCCTCCGAGTCTTTTGAAATAACAAAATACATTGTTTTCATTTCCCTACTACTGACATTGAGACATTTTGAATAACAATTAACATTAAATCAAATGAAAATAATCCTTTTACAGTCTTTTATTCTAATTGTTCTGTGGCTGTGAGCTGCGTTGTTTTCACAAAGTCAATAAATATCACAAGTTTTCCTTCCTAATTTAGAAAAACAAAAAAAAATTTCCAATAACTCAAATGAGAAAAAAAATGGAAAAAAAAAATCAATATATTCTTTGGTTGAAAAATATTCAAAAAAAAGAGGGGAAAAGAATGAAAAGTGGAAAAAAAATAAATAAATCGGATTTTCTTGATTTAATGATCTCGGCTTGGCTAAAGCTATTTTTTTGTTGTAGTAGTAAAAAAAAACTTTTCTCTCTCCTCTCTTTCCTCAACGACATTATATTGTCACATTACATTTCAAAATTTTGGAAACAGAATCAATGACAGGATGAACAGTCGACAAAATTTAATACTCAACCTGGGAATTGTGGCAGTTTTAAAGAAAAAAGAAAAAAGTACACTTTATTGCGCGATTGGGGAAAAGAATTCCCTTCACCCATTTACTGCTGAAAATAACTACCTTGGCCCCTCCTGCACACCGCTTATCCCCTTCACGATAAACTAAATTGAGCAAAAGAGGAGAAAAAGTTGAACGAGAGCATTTTCTATATACAAGCATCACGGGGATTCAATCAATGAATATATTACAAGTGCAGGGTATTCTAATTTTAAGCACTCTCGCAAGACCATTATTTTCAATCTCTTTCGTATATCATATTATTGTAAACCGAAAATCCCTTCGTCTAATATCAACATCGAAAAATTGATTCAAATAGTCAAAACCCATTTTGGAAAACGAGTGACATCCTTAATGCACAACAAAAAAAAAATATCTTGAAATGTATTTTAAAAACTTGCATGGCTGCCAGAATGAGATTGAAATCCATTTTGAATGAGGAAACGAGAAGCAAAAAAAATTCCCTCGTAACCTTGCATTTTTTCAAAATGATTTGGAACTCTTCACCCTTGAATTAAAAACAGACTTGGCCAACCGAGCATTAAACGTAGGCAACAAGAAAAATTGTACGTTTGCCTATTGCATATACGGGATGATGGATGCGCATTTCCGTCCTTGTATATGAAGCTGGACGCCAAATGAATACAAAGTGAACACATCACAATGCTGAGGTCCAACCCAAAGCCAAATTTCGTCTTAAAGTAAACTGGATTCGGGCCAAATGAAAATGTCATTGCGGTTTATAATCTTACACGCAATACACAAAAGAATTACGCAGCAACTTAATAAGCTGCAATTTGTCCCATATTGGTAAAGTCAAAGTGACAAGACACACAATTCACTCCTCCCCAACTCGCATTTTGAAGCACCTGAAAGTGTAGGGTGGACTCTGGAGTTGAAAAGAGTGGCATGCGGGGAAAACGAATGATGAAGTCCACTGACTCCGGTATCCAGAGGCAGGAAGTAATGAAGTTGTGGGACGGAAAAGGGGCGTTTAAGGAAACGTGACATTGACTGCCTTCTTCTTGCTTTTGAGGGCCACGTGTGCTAGTGGCATGCCAGGCGTGACAAGCCCTAGAGAAATCGCCACAATCAAGTCGACTTCGATCGGTCCCGACCTTTAAGCTTGGCAACAGCTCATTCTACTCTAACACTGGCATTTAGGATGACGACTGCGCGAGTGTGGAAAAAATGGCTCGACTATTCAGTGCGAACCAAGTGGAAAAGGCCTCCTACTACAAATCAAATGTAATCAGTGACAGCTTCCACCCCTCCCAACGCTCGCCTCCGTCAAAGTTCAGCTTGGATTGGATTCGTCGCTATTGAAAATGGATGACCCAAGTGATGGACAAAAGGAAAGCGCTATTCAATATGTTCACTTGGCTAAAACGGGAATATTTTGAGCCGTAAACAAATCAATTTTTCGATCAAAAGTTAGGGCTTTGTTCAAATTAGGGCAAGACGTAGTTGAATTTCATAGTTTTAGCTGCTTCTTGACCTTCAATGATCAATATTGAGTTTTTTAAAAAAAAAGTTGATTCAAAAAAAAAAAATAGGTATAAAAGAATCATAAAATTGGAAGTTTGAGAATATGAAATTCCTGAGTGAAATCCATGATTGCATCAACAAAAACTTCTTTTAAACCTCGAGAACAACACAAATCCATTAAAATCATGAAAAAGTTATGTAATAGAATTTTGTTTTATTTATTGAATTTTCTCAAGTCCACTTTATATCATGATATTTTTCTTTACTAGTTTTCCCCCAGCATTTGTTCGGGTTAAAAAACTTCATACTAAGTTATGTGTAAAATATACACTTTTTTCTACGCGTTACACAAATTTTTTTAAAAGTTGTTATTTCATCAAGAAAAGAAGAGAAGAAAATTATATAGGGTGGGGTAGCAAAGTAAGAAACGAAAACAGCTTAACACATGAGATAATTGCGTCCAAAGGGACGTTCACTTGGTCTTTTTCCCTCAGTTAATTTTTTTATCGTGCAGACTTTTTTTTACAAGTTGCTCAGTGATAGAAAGTAAAAAAAAAAAAAAAAAGTAAACAAGGCGAGTCGCTTAAGGAATGACCAGTTTGGTCAACTGGGACTTTTACATCTTCGCACAGCGTGTACACACTTTACCGCTTATAAAAAAACAACTTGCCTTGCTCGGTTTCAGTTTTTGCTTTCTTTTTATTTTCTTCGTTTTTTTCTTCTTCTGACCGCTGAAAATGGATTTTTTTTTATGTCTTAACATCTGTATAGTGAATTTATTACACCTCATCGTTAAAAGGCAGAAGGCAAGGCGTTGCAACTCCTTATTTTCTTTTTTTATATGCATACCCACGCATCTATATAACGAAAAAAAGTACCATTTCCCAACCCACTTTATCTCAGGAACAAGGCTAAATTTGCATTAATTTTCTTAATGCACAACCAACCTCTTCCTCTGACAAATTGCAAAATAATCGATGTGAGAAAGAACGACAGGTAATGGTGAGTGCACAAACATAACCACTGCTCAGATAGCTTTAAATTCAGAGATTCTACTATCCAGTTTTCTTTTTACTGATACTAAAAGCAGTGGCAATAGAAAAGTACAACTCTGAAACAGAGAGATTTGTTGTTAAACCTAACATTTCTCACAAAAGATCCTCGCACATTCTATTCTAGATCGGTAGATGCACTTCAATTCTCCAACCAGTTCAAAATACCTTTAAAACGATAAGCCCAAACGGGAAAGAAAAAAATAAAACTAAAACAAATCAATAAATAATACATTTTATTTGATTAAACGTCGATGCAATTTTGAAATTCCATCCATTTCAGCAATATTGTGACTTCTTCATTTTCAGAAAGGATTAAGGGTTTCTCCTCAGCTTTGTTTTGTTGCTGTGACTTGAAAAAAAATATAGCAAGTATCTAGCATTACCTTCTGACCACAAGGGAGATAAAGGTTACAACCCGATTCCACCAGCTAAACATTTTTTTTTAGAGTGCTGGCCAGTTCTGCCCACACTCATAGATTTTCTTGTCAAAGAGGGTGGTCAAATTCACGGGTTCTCGCCCTAACTTTACCTGGTTTACCGCTATTGAAAAGAAAATGGATACACGATTTACACTAAAAACAATATTAAGCAACAAAACAAATTACACAAAGTTAATCTATTTTTAAATACTGCTTCCAAAAGCAATCATAGATTTGATACCACAGCTGGGAG
This sequence comes from Strigamia transsilvanica, assembly GCA_034701245.1. Lineage (NCBI taxonomy): Eukaryota > Metazoa > Arthropoda > Chilopoda > Geophilomorpha > Linotaeniidae > Strigamia > Strigamia transsilvanica. Next base: position 44,186 of record JAQIXU010000032.1, on the reverse strand, counting down.
TGGGAGGAACAAATCGTGCGTGCTTCCTCACTTCGAATTCTCATCACAGAGCAAATAGCCTCGTTACAATTCCTTGCACTGAGGTTTCTCAATCCCACGAAACGCACAAAAAACAACATTCGTCCACATTGTTTAAAATATAGAACGTCATTTGCAGCATATTTACAAAAATGTGACAAAATGACAAAACTGATTTACATACAGTATAAGTTTCCATGTGCGAGTGGATGAAAAAGTGTACAGAGCAAACAAAACAGCAAACGACTGACTGCTGCAGTGCTGCGCTTAATTCATCTGACAATAGCAGTTGCAGCTCTCAGATCTGCTCTCCCGACGTCATTAACCTTATTGATATCACATTAGCGCAGTGGTATACACTTTAAACTGACATTTCATACACAACTTTTCAAACCATAAATGAGGATGGCCATCTACAGCGTCCTACAAGCAAAGAACTGTCACGCATTTCGTTGGATTTGTGAATTATTACCATGATTAATTGGCAACTTTCGGCATCCAGTTTTAATTATCTCATGCAATGTTTGTCTTGCTATATTTTCCACTATTAATAATAACTCTGGCATAGAGAAATCCGGACATTTATTAATTGAACTATGTAGCATTTCGAGTTTTTCTTCTCGTCTTCAAGTTTTAAAGCAGCTTGCAGTTTTTCAGCAACAATTTCGGAGCAAGAGAAAATTTGAAATGATGGATGACACGACCTACCTGTGATAAATTGCACTTCAGTTTTCATTGCAACAAATTGATACCGGTAGGGGGCGCAATAAATGATAAATAAACAATGTTCATAAAAGTGCAGTTTGCAGCAAATCCAAACTTAAAGTTGTTGTAATATAACGAGCGTGAACAGCATTGCTAAACTCTAATTTATGCCACTTAACGACCAAACACACTCATTTACAAGTTAATTGTTTCGCTTTCACTTGGGGCCAAACGGACTCGTTCGAACAAAACCCCCTTTTTTCTTATTCTTTTGCAGTTCGGAAACATGAATTTAATGGCAGCCTATCTCTTTCGTTTAATTGCAAACAGCGCGACGGAGAGCAGTGGAGCATCCACAATTGATTAGTGGACGCTTGAACGCCACTCAATTTACGACTGGCGTCTCTTTTTTCTCTTCCTGCCTGCAATCAGTTTTTGACCAGCAATTAGGTTATCGCTTCAACTTTGCACTAAAAGGAAAGCGCGAACAATTTTTTTTTTTAAAAAACGAAATGTGTTTCGCTGTCAATGAATCTTTTTGCATGCGTTGCCTGCCAAACTGATTACATTTTTCTATCATCATATTCAAGTATACATGGTGTTGTCCGTAAGGAAGTTACAATTTCACCAAACCCACGCCTGCAAGGTCGATGAAAGAATTCATATCAGTTCCGAAACGGAACTTAGAATGCATTCCTTCTCTCTCACCAGCCCCTCATTCCCCTCTTTTTCACTAGAAAAATCGATTTCAAATCCAAGTTTATTCTCTCGTTAGCCAACTTTAGGAACCAACGCCAAAGCGCCCAACACTTAACACTCATTACATTCCGCGAATTTTGCACTATTATTCCATAATCGATTCAATTTCCACTTTATTGAATTTTCTTTAGAAACATAAAAATTAGAATAAAAATGCCTCCTCCATTTGAAAATTATTTTTTTTTAATATTTGTGTTTCTACTCGCCAAGTTAAACACTACACAAAATAAACTAAACAAAATGAAAAATTATGATTAAGAAAAATAACACATGCAAGAAACAAATTAATGCTTTAAATTTACAAATTTGTTGTTTGCTTGCACATAAAAATAGTGCTAATCATCTGTGATCTGCTCAAGGCAGTCAATTCTTCCGTTAATTGGAACAAACCTAAGAAAACAATTTGAATTATCGTACTTTTTCACACAAGTGCGAGTCATGCAGTGAAGAATCTTAGAGGAGCTTTTACCATAAGCGGATATATTCTTTAAAACTTTTCTTTTTCTTTTCTATATAAAAAAAAGAAGAAAAAAAAAAAGAAAAAAGAAAAGAAAAGAAAAGAGGGGGAAACAGAGCTGTGGAACCGGACAACAATCATTCAGATTTATCAAAATATAGTTGGTGTTCAAATCTTTTTTCCCACTGCTACTTGGGGGAGCAATCAGGAAATGAGAGTCACGAAGGCACGATTCATCTGCCTTGCTTCCATACTTGCACGTGACAGACCAAGAGTAGAAAAGAATGTTTATTCCCCAGAGTCCTCCTTGCCTCATAATGCTCTTGATTAAGGCAAACTCCCGCCTGCACCGATGCAAATCGCTCCGGTTATAGAAGTACTAGGGCCACAACGAACCATGATCTGAATATAAATGACCTCCGTCAAGACATGCGGGCTCCAGAGGGCGTTAGGTTTGTCAAATACAAAATAAGTGCGCATTAGATGGAGATTTGTTCCTTGACAATTTGTTTGCATTCTGTTACAAAATCCAATTTTATCCTCATAAGGCTGATGATGATAATAACCGTTCATAGAAAAAATTATCAATCACTAAAGGCAGTTTTTAATAATAATAAAAAAATAAAAGAAAGCCTTGACTAGAAGAGGATGTCAAGCTAATATGAAATTGAATTACGAGCATCGTTGAATGACATTCCGCGAGCTGCTCAAATACGTGGCCTCTTATTTGGTTTGGTGTGTATGAACACGAGAGACTCATTTCCATCCAAACTGCCCCTTCTGCGCTTCCAAGGGTAAAATCAATATTCTAAAAGATAGGACTAGACTAACAACATAGACACACCTTAAGGTGACCAAGTGCACAAAACAAATTTATTTCTTTTTTCAAATAGAACCACTTTCATCTCTCTGTCAAAGTGTCCAATTATCGCTTCCATCCCTCCTTCATCTTCGGATATCGTCATCAAAATTCGTTTTAAAAATAAACAACCTGTAGTGTTTTTAAATTTAAATTTAATTTTTTATATGAAATAAATTTAAATGAAATTAATTACGGCACGAGTAATGGAATGGATCGTTAATGATTTTACAATTTGCTCCAATAGAACAATTTAATTTAAAAATCACCTAATGAGAATTAAAATCATTTTCAGTTTTGACACATATAGAAAAAAGTGTTAATTTAGTTCTCCTTAAAACAACCTTTAAAAAAAATGTCATAAAGAAATTATCTTTTTTTTCTTTTTCCCAATCTTTTTTCCCTTTAATCTCATTTTTTTTTTATCAAAAAAAAGATAAGAAAACAAACTTTTTAAACAGCTTCTTTGCATTTCAATTGCTTACCGGGACGTGAATCGAACCGAAAACAAACAAAATTGAACGAAATATTTATTCATTCCAATGGAAACACGCTATTACCAAAATCGGTCCATCATTTTATCGAGTAGACATACGGGAAAATGGTCACAAGGCAGCTTATTGTATTGTACTGTGTGATGGTGTTTAAGACGGATATCCTCTTGCTCTGTTTGCACGAGCGGCGCTGAAGAGAAAAAGCAAACAAATCGAAGTAGAGGCAAATATAGAGAAAAACTTGTGTGCCATTGCCTGCTCGTCTGGTTGAAAAAGATTTTCCACGCAACAGAACAAAATCACACCTTGTTGCATTCGCAGCTATTTCGCAAGTTAAATTGTGCGAATTCAAAATACTTGTACTTCCCTATACCCCCCTAACCTTTGCTGAGTTTCACCTCGCATCACCTCGAGTGACATGTCGGCTTATGTGGGCTGTGGACAGAATCGTTGGGCCAAGAGGATAAGAACTCTCGGGTGAAAGAGAAACTGAACTGTACTTCACTTGAGAGACAGCATTCGATTACGGGTAGAACTCAATAACAATTCTCACTCTATACAAGTTAATGATTCATAGATAGACGAAAAAAAGGAACAATTGTACAATCGAGAGAAGAAAATAATCCATCACCACCTAATTGCAGTTAAAAAAAAAGAAAAAAATACAGGAAAAAATGAAACCCCCAGTTGTTAAATAAAAGTTAATGAAACAAACTTAATTGTAACGTAAAATGAGTTTTCTGAGAAAATTATATCTAAACTGCACAAACAATTCATGTTTTTATTTACAATTTTAATTAAAACGGTTGGGGGAAAGTCTGAAGTTATTTTTCACCCTTGCAAACAAACTCGTGCAAAAATCCCATTATGCACCATAAAAAGTGGTTCTGGATTTATTTAAAACTCTCAAAAATGGCATACGGTTGGCTATGAAAGCCACAATTCAGTCTGGTATTCTATGTCAGATTCAGCACAGTGCAAGCCGTCGGCATGACAACGAACGCCTTTTAATAAAAGCCCCGTATTCCTTTCGCCATCCCGAAAGAAATGGGAGAAAAGCGGTTTTATTGTGTGCAAAATACATGTGTTGGGTCATGGTTCGTTCAGGCCAGGGAAATGCAGCGATGTTCAAACAATACGACAATTTTGCAGTAAACATGCACGCGTGTTTTATTATCAACGAGTAAAAGCCAAATATTCTTTCAAGCATGCAATTCATATATCTTCATTAAAATTTGAATGCAAAAAAAAGTCCAAAGCGTTTCAATCGTTATTTTCTCCTCCAAAAAAAAAAATAATTCCCTGTTTTTTTTCTTTTCATTTCTTCAAAAGAAGTTTTTCCATCAGATTAAACGTGAGGAACTACCATACACAGTAAAGGCAGTGCTTCATCCATTCTTCCCCGCATTGGCAAAAGAAAAGTTATCGACGAAAAGAAAAGACGATAGAATAAATTGCAATCAATGAATTTCAAATTGAATTTGAATTGGGAAAGCAAAAAAAAAAAAAATTATCTCATACCTTTAAAATGACCCTATATACGTTATAATTCAATTGAAAGTAAAACCGTTTCAACTATTCAAAAATTTTGATTGTTTTCTACAATTGCACATTTATTCTTCAAAGCCCTCGCTCGTCCCTAGAGAGAAAAAGAGCACCGAAATAGTCGTTTCAAAAATAAGTTCCAAATGTGACATATTATTTTTTTAAAAAACTGCACAGGACAGGTATGGATGAGGGGAAGAAATAAGAAGTGTCACTATGCTATCGTAAAAAGTTGACGAGTGCCATCCCCTTTAGTCAGGTGCAGACGTGCAGATTTTTAGTTCGGTAATTGACAAGTGTAAAACCATGTCTCCGTTTCTTGGACCTCATATATTGACATCAACGAGATTCTTTTTCTTTTTTCTTTTTCCTAGCAATATTTTATTTAACTGAAGTTTTTTAAATTTATTTCCGGAGTCGTTCTCGTAACAAAGAACGGTTGGTGGAAGTTTATTTATTCAATGAAGACTAGATTTACATTTCCAGCCATGTGGAAAAATCTGTTGCTCTGTTGTGTTCAACAGATCATAAGAATCGTGTCTAAAGTTATTCAACCGATTCATAAATTAAGGTCGTTTACAAATAATAATAATAACAATAACATTAGAATAACACCTTTCCTTTCCTTTTTAAATTTTAATTGATTTTTAATTCAATTTGAGAATTAATGTGCGTTCCTACATTGTTTATATGAACCAATTTGCAATTTAACTCGAATAACAGACGCGTGTTTATGTAAACAGAAAATATATTATGTCATCTGGGTTTTCAGAGATTTAAGAGTGAGACTGAGTGTGATGTGGGACCATGCAATGGAGTTTAGTTATAAGATATGGAATTGAGAGCGCGCGCTAAGTAGAGATGAAAAAAGGATGAAAAAGAACATCACTTGATTCGGGATAACAAGGATGAGACACGCTCCACTGGAAATCAGATTACACATGCAACGCTGTAACATAGTTACGCCCATGCATGTGCAAAATGCTGAAAGAAGGGCCGAGATGCTATAAAACTGGCGAGTCGTTATCGAGTATGACGGGAAAAGTGATGAGTTATCCTCTATTAATCATGAATATTTGATGAAACAGAGGGCCAATAGTTGCCTCATTACCTCTGTTTTGATAGCAGCTAATGCGATTTCAGCTGTGTTTAACCATACGAACTATATTGAATAACAAAAAAAATTCGCTATGCACAACAAAGGGTAAATTCTTTTGAAAAATAAATGAAAAGCATGTTTCATTTTAACGGTTTACCTTTCATTAAAACAGCACAAGAAGTGTAATTCAAACAAATTCGCTTAAATATTCAGATTAAATTACTGGAGTAAATTTCAGATTGTTTTGTTTGTTTTAAACAAAATTCCGAAATAATTACATTCAAAAGATGCCGAAAGAGTTTTTGTTTTCGTTCTTGCTTTTAAAGTTGCATGTTGTTTTTGTGTATTTTATGATGTTACTGAATGAAAGTGTTTTGCCGCCAAAAAGGAATGACCCTACCACTCGTAATCATTATAGTTGCAAATGGTTTAAAATCATTCCTAACTGCAAAAAAAAAACTCAAATGAAGACTTAGAAAATACATTACAAGAAATTACATACAGATTAAAATAAGAAGTACGGTAAATTAAAACTAAAGCTAAAACATGATTAAAACGCTGAGTTAGCTATATGCAATTCACCTAATATTTATTTTAAATATTATGCTTGCGATAGATACTTGGCACCAATTTTACTGGATATCTTATGAGCGCAAACTGGCCCCTCTGATTATACCTTTACTATCCTCCCTAAGTCTCACTGGAGATTAGATCACATGGTCCGCAGACTAAGACTATAGCGACGAGGCGTTGGAAGCATGCTAGTGTGAGCAGCAGCAGGCCAACACACCTAATCCCATCTCGAGCGAGTACGCTAAACCATTTAGACGCACCACTATCTTAAGCAAGAGCTGCACTAGTGGAACTACGAAAGCAAAGCAAAACATTCAAGAAAATTTCAAATCTAACGCTTCCCCACACTTCATCCATTTTTTGCTCCTTACAATTTATTGACATGATCCAAGCACGTAGCGCAGACCTCAAAAGTGTAGCCGCAAGCAGTAACAAGCCACCGCCTATCCTATCCTATTATGCATCCACACCCACGCACCAGTAGCACGACGTGCAAATGAGATCTTGATAGTAGACGAGAAGGCAGCCCTTTGCGTCCTAAGGTTTGCAAGTTCTTGTACATAAGCAAGTTTACGCATTCCAATGACCACTTTCACAAACAGCATCCAAATCTCCCAACCGACCACAGATATATATATCATTCGAAATGGGAAAAATAACACTGCGTTTTTGACTGTAGCTGCTGTATGCGACACCAAATTATTTTTCGCTCCTTTGCGCCGTTAGTTGTGGGCGGAGGCATCGTAGACTTCGCAGTGCATCATGTCAGACTAAGGACTATAAACAACGCTGTCGTATTCTCTCGTGTAGAAAAATAGAAAGAAAAGCAAAAGTCTGAAAGGTATAGAAATGGATCGAATGGCCGGATATCGCTGTATAAACGCCAAATACGCACTTCCGTCATCCATGACGTGATAATTGCATGTGGGAAGAAGAGTAAAAGATCCTTTTCTCATCTCATCGATCGAGCTGAGGGAAACACGAGCAGACTAAGACGCCCTACCTGACACATGCTGACTCTGTCAGGCTTTATGAGCTGCATTCACTAGCCGTTACAGAACACCAAAGATTCACTATTGGAATTCTACAAACCACTTGATTTCAATCCAACAGTTTTAATAAACAAAAATTTAATACTAATTTCCGAAATATAAACAGTTATCATGGACCATTCTCCTGTGGTACAAACAGCTTACTTGTTATACTAGTAGCAAACTACAAAATTAACCCAATAGTGAATACCAGATGCACCTGACGGATGCAGTAAATATGATAGCTTGTGCTGTAGGCATGATTGCATTTTCCTAGTTCAGTATGTCAGTTAAAAGTCTGCTGGGAGTATGAATACTATTAATTATTCATTCATTTCACATTTGGTGTCTCAATAACTTTACCGTATATACTTGACCTACAGTTGAGCCGTTCATAAGTCGATTCCTCCCCTACTTTAAGAAGAAGAAATTGGGGAAAACTTATAACCCGACCATAAGTCGAATCCAAAACATGCCATGTGGAAAAATATTTTAATTAAAATTAAATTCCTACATTATCAATTTTTCTATTTAAAAAATTCAAAATCCGTCAAAACCAAACTCATCACTAGTGCATACGATAAATTAAACAGCATGAACCAGTTAGTATTATTTAAATGTTAACCACATAACCACAGTTTATGAAGTGAATCTCTGGTTTAGTTCATAATTTATCAACACTTTACTCAAATATGAAATAACTCGCACAGAACACCTCAATTGGAGTAAAATGGCAACTCTTTTTACGAGTGCACTCGAGATTCAGAATGTTGGCACAAAGGAAAAGTTGTGAGTTATACTACATATTGGGAAGCCCTATAGCAAACAATTTTGTGGGCCTTTTCTTTACGAGCTCAAGAGTTATTGCTAGAATCATATAGCACCTCACCCCTGTGATTTCTAGCACTGATGTCATGATGGGCGCCATTACAAAGACTCACGGCAATAGAGGAAAGGATGACAATGACGTAAATCGTTGGGAATTGTGTTGCTGCAAGTGCACGTCTTTGTAGCTATACATTATCCATGACAGTTGCCTTCAGTATTTACACACGGAACTCTCCACAATGACGACAGACAGATGCATTGCAGTTTCCATCTTCCATTATTATGTGATTGATAACCAAATAATTCTGTAAATAATGCACTCTACCGAAATATTAAATTGATAAATTTCAAATTGGACGTTACTTTTAACCTAAAAAATGTTTTAGGTGACTTATTAACGTATAAGTAGCTTATTTAATATTAAAATTTTAATCTCACTTTTTTCGTTAACTACTTTTTAATGATTTTTTTTATTGAGAGACTGTAAAATTGACAAACCTCTAATTAGTTTTTGAAAATGAACCCTATAAAACCGATACGTAAGATTTAGTTCAAATCAATATCTATACACTACTGCGAGCAATCTTAGTGCCTTTATTAGATACTGGTATAGCTATTTTTCTGAAATTTTTTAGGTAATTAATCTCAGTAAATTAATCTTTGCCTTTTTCTGGTGTTATTCAAAAACCCACAAAAACCCACTAATGCAAAATTCAAGCATTAAAAATGTACAGATTTTTCAATATTTTTTCAAGTTACTGCTAATATTTAATTTTAAAAATTAAAAAGATCAACATCTACGGATTTGTTTGAATATAAGAAGCAGCAAATGCAAGCTCAGGCAAGTTCATGTGCCCTCAAAAAACTGCATTAGTCAGTGTAGGCAAAAAGTGTTAAAGTATTTTAAAGTCATCTTAATACTCATTGCACTTCCAGCTGGTTTATCATTCTCACTCAGTGAATAAATTTAAAATATTACGTAAATCTTAAAATATTTGCATAATATTCAATGCAATTTATCTGAAAAATTATAAGCGGTTGCTAACTTCCAGCCGTGTCATGTTTGCAAATATTTTATTCAGTATTGTCAATATAATATCCCGAAAAATGTGTAAACATGGCACTGCGGAAAACGACAGCATTTTCGATTCGTATATCGATGTGTACAAACTCACTCGCAGCTTGTAAGCACCGCATTTATAAATGAGATTTAAAAGGCTTGTCAAATATCATGTATTTAACATCAGTATAGAGCTGATTTAGTAAATATTCAGGCTTTGTGCAAGAACTTCAGTCGGCAGCACACAAACAGAATACAAATGAAAAATCAATCAATTAAGAACACAATGCACATGAATTTACACGAAATTGCTTAAGAATAAGTACTGTGCTCAGGATAAAGTTTTTCCTTTCCCTAGTCATTTTATTAAACTGGAGTGGGCGATAAATATGCCACAAGCAAAGTGTTTCACAGCAATATTTCACATGGAGTTCAGAACTGAATAAAACTTATTCTTAAGGTCAAGGTCCATTGGCAATGCTGCAATGTCTTCAACCGATCACGAAGCTCAAACGGTCTTCGAGGAAACCTAGCAGAACGGTTGCTAAGCACCCAAACCACAAACCATGGACACAACAAATACCCACTAAAACATAGAATTGAAAATATACATCGTAATAAAAATCCTCCTTTGCAATTCTCTCCAAAAATGATTAAGCAAAATAAAATAGAAAATGTACAAAATAAAGCAAACAATTATTTACCTAAAATAATTTCGGAAAGAGAATTCTTTTTCCGACGCAATAAAAGCTCATATTTAACTAATGTACCTGGTGAAAAAACAAATTAGCTGTAATTAGTAGCAATTCACTACCTGAAATTAAAACCTACTTATTCAAATTAATAATTATCATTAATTAATTTTAGTGTTGAATGCAACCGTTTTAATAATTTTAAACCATTGCAAAGCGTAAGAAAAAATCAATTTCTACTCTCATTTCTTTGTAAATGTATTTCGAATATATTATAAACACATCTAAAACCTTTTCAGCAAAATTTGTATTACGCACGTCTGAAGGCTCGTGTCCATTATCAAGGAAAGCAATTTTACTATGAGGTATTTAAATTTTTATAACATTAAGGGCATACTTAATCTGTTTCGCACTTCGCAATTTGAATCTTAATTTCACAAAATATAACATTAAAATGTAACATTATTCCAAAAAATAAAATCTGAATCTCTTGACAAAGCAAAACCAAGCAGAATAAACACTAAAGTTCGAAAGCAGGATGCAAAGTCCGCCATTATTGTGCCATATAGTGTCTATAGTTGCTTCTTCGTTTTCTTGTTTATCGTGAAAATGTTTGGAAAATTCGAAGCGCAAGTTTACCAATTCCGTATTATTCTTTCCCCACTTGTGTATCCTACATTTACTTGTCTATATAGTATAAAAGTGACGTCTTATATCATAGAAACGCGAGAGACGTGAAAATTGTCTCTCTTTTTCTAATGCATATATAACAGTTCTATTTCCATAAAAAAAAGTTTAAACAAATGTTTATGATTGTGTTTTAGCAGACGAGAAAAGCTCAACCAGCTTTTGTTGGTGGTGAACTTAATAGCCGAAAATGGAATTTAGAGTATCCTTTAAACAAAAACACCAGCAAAAAGCAAAAAAAAAAAAAAAAAAAGGAAAAAGAAAACATCTACAAACTCTTTGCTTTTAAAGTTGAAAGAAACCTATTGACTCAGATGACTGAAGGAAATCAATAACTCCTTCCTCGTTGCTCATGTTATTCATGTTTGAAAATTTTATGTTTGTTTTATGGTGAGTGCAGAATAGAGACTCGATTAATAAACCCTCCCAAAAAAAAATTCTTAAAAAGACATCAATCGCAAGATGTGTGTTTTGTGAGTGTATGAAATATTTTTGGCCCACCAAATTGCTTCATTACAAAATGAAAAACAAAAGACGTCCAAGAATTCATGCACAAATTTATTAGACAGGATAAAAAAGAATTCTAGTGATAAAATGCACAATTCCTTCGCACTAGGAGCAAAAAAGATGATGCCAGCAACAACCTTTCAGATTTTTAAACGTATAAAACTTCCTAAAACACCGTCAATCATTCTCATAAATTCATATCATCGCTGTCAATAAGTACTCCCCCTTGTCATATTTTGCAGGCGTGAAAGGTGGACAGCAATGGCAGACGCAATATATCGTCTTAGTCATCTGCTGAGAATATCGACTCACGTGTTGACGGGAATCCACGCTAACGGAGGATGAGGTTATAGGCCGAGCAGTGACCTAGGGGATGAGCGCGTTCATTAGTGCTAATTAGGAACCAGCGGCAGGCATGGAAGCTTCAATGTGCGAAAAGGAAAAGCAAATCTTTAACCAGCAACAGCCATGAGCCATTCAGTCATCCATCGTCCACGCTGGTTTACTGGCCTTGATTCTAGATAAAAGCGTTTCCGGCGTAAATCCGTTGCAAATCTCATCGCTCTCACTCGCAGAATTATTTAAGACTTGCTAATTATCCCGTCCACATTTGTCAAATTGCCTCCTCAATTGAGCTAGGCTACTCGCATTAGCGTGCTCATCGGAGCAAACGAATTCCAGTTGACGACCTGCTTTTCCAATAAAAATTTGACCCAAGAAATCTCTTCATTTAACCTCGTACAGACGCTTGAGAGGGCTAAATTGTTAGGGAAGAAACCAGAGCAATTTCGGTAATTTAACCGCTTGATTAGATCATATGAAGGCACTCGATCATAAAACTCAATACCGTACAAAACACTTGCCTCGCTTTTAGCCAACAGACAAAGTGAAATCAAAGTCCTTAAAAAAAGATTTTATCTCATTTGTTGGAGTCGGAAATACTTGAGACCGTCACGCACTTTATTGGACACGCCTGTCACTTTTAGCTTCAAAGAACACGTATTACACACACGCACACAGTCACGCATAGAGCCAAGACAAATTGTGCGCAAGCTGATACTGCTGTGTGGTCTTTTAGGCAGCTCCTGCACAAGACAGCAAGCCCAACTTGCAACTAGGCTGCACAACACTATCAAGCAACAGTGTCGGCTTCATCACTTCTTTGCTGACTGCAGTGGCACATTGCCAATGGATAATGCAGCCTCTCTCTTCCTTCCTTTTAGCCATTGGGCTTGAAATATGAAGCCATTACCAATCAGCAAATTTCTCAAGGTCCTCTTGTCGTTCGAGGGAGATAATGTGGAAATCGCATCCATTCCCATATACACTTCTCTCTCTCTCATACCACGTCCTAAGGGTCCCTTTTTATTTTTTCCTTTTTTATTCCCTTCTTAAATCGACAAAACGAAAATTCAACCACCGGGCTCTTCACACCCTATTCGAAGGATTTGCTGTTCGTGACCCAGCCACAACCCGCACGTCCACCAAGTTTTTTTTTTATTTTTATGTATTTTTTTTTACTTCTTCTCTCTCTCTCTCTCGTCTGGTTTTACAGTGTTCTCGTTTCCACTGATTCCATCTTGAGTAGGCTTCATCATCCAATATATTTCATCACTATATGGAAATGTTGAATCGGTCTAAAGATTCTTTTCTTTCTTTCTTTTTATAACGGTGAGAACTATGCCAGGTGATAAGACCAAACATCCAATTTAAAAGATAAAAAGAAGTGAGAGGAGACAGAGGGAAGACTTCAGCTGTGCCTAGTAAACAGATTCAAATCTCATACATTACAAAACATCAGTCCTGTCGGCTACAAAGCGCCTTCTTTTGGACTTCAAACGAAACGTTTACGTTTCAATTTTTTCGTGTCAATTTACGTAAACAAAAAGAAACTTTATTCATTCAAAACAATTAGGTAATGGTTGTGTTGTTTATTTTAAACTTTAAACCAGTTCCTTCAACTTTTCAAACGCTTAAGTAGAGATACTTAAATGTTTTGATAATCAATAAAATTTCCAAACTTAATTATTTGCGGTTCCATTTTGAAAGAAAATTTAATTATCATCGTGAGCAACGTTTACTCTAATTAAGCAGACGCTACTATTCACTCCAGCTCTAGAAAAGAAGCAGGAAACGGGTTAATAATCAACGCGATATTAATCCCCTAAGATTTAATCCACATCTTCGTGTCTCAAACTCATTCAAAAACCTTCCCCCTTGCTATCTTCCATATCCAAAACGCACGTCAGCTTGATGGGGTTATTTTTCCAGGGTTGGATTAAGCAAGAAAGACTTAACAAATAGCATTACCTCGTATTCTTTTCCTTTATAATGAATTAGCGCAATCAGATTACCCAATGCAATAATAATGGTAATCCCAACTAAATGATCAGGCGATGTCACACTTTTTCTCTTCGTTTCTCATCACGCGAAGAAATAAAAAAAAATGCATTAAAAATTAAATCAAGTGCATTTTTCTGTTTTCTTTTAAATTTATAAGCTCGAGTCAAATATGACATTCCAAAGATTAAATTCTAATTACGCTTATGAATATTCATAAATTTTATCTCCTGAATAAAAGTGTACCAAGTCACTAACCTTTTCTGGGCGCAAGAAATAAATTTAATTTTTGAGTTGTAGTCTATTCGATTTTTATTCTTTTTTTTTCACTATTCCATTTCCGCCATTTTGCAAGATTTAATGAAATGAAGTGACAATGGGGTTACTAGGGTTGATGGTGCAACTGGAAATAAAAAAATGGGTGTGTATTATAGGTGCAAAACAATGTGGCGTAATGGACACCGTTTAAAAGTAAAAGTGCACTTTTAATGTGCAAAGGTGCCCATTTTTAGGTGCTGAAATGCACTTTTTAAGTGCATATGTGCACCTCAAAGTGCTGCTTTACGCCGGGCCACAAATACAATAAACATTTACCACTTCTAACTAGGGCGTGTGCGCCCTGCTGCAATTTTAACACTCACTTAATAATTTTTTTTTACACTGTGGTGTTATATGAAACATAACAAAAACTAAAACAATTTAATGATGATTACGGGATAATACGGACAAAGTGTACGAAATAATATTTTTTACAAAACTAGCCAAGTACTGCCGTACAGCGCCAAGTGGGATCACAGCCAAATACGGTAGTTATTATTTTCTGCAATACATGTTATTGCATAAAACTGTCACAACTTTAAATGCTGCAGTATCCCTATAGAACAAAATAAAATTCTCAACTGTCAGCATTTTCTTTCTGTCTGCAAAACACAATACTAAACACATAAAGCTTACAAACAAAACGGGCTTGTAATTTATGCAACTGTAATTTGATTTTTTGGAGGAGGCGGAAAGAGAGAGAGAAAGTGAGAAAATTAACAGTAAATCCTGAGAAACATTTTAAAATGGTATTGTAGCACTTTCACCATAACAGCGAAATTAAAAGTAAAGATCAGCAAAAAATGTAGAAATGTGGGAAAAAAAAGTACATGGTGTATATTAAATTTCATGGATGGAATCAAACATTTCTTTAATCTTACCATGTCACAACGATCACCAAAAATGTGAATTGATTTAGAAACATCAATGTTCGAATCAATATTAGAAATAACGTCTCGTTTCCCACGATGAATCTTCAAATACATGCTATAATACCATACATTTTATAACCAGACTGTATAAAAAAAATTGTGGGGTCTGAAACTCTGAATCGTTACTCAAATCGATTCAGAATTCGCTATTCATCAAATTATGAATCGAACCGTGAATCAATTGGACAATTTTTAATTTTCAATTCAGGTAATTAAAATAAACCTTTTTGGCTTCAATTAAAATGGAAAGTTATCTCTAATATTAATTTTATTCATAAAACTGATAAGAGTATCCAATATTTTACACATTCATATACAAGTTTTAAAGGGTCGTTTGTAAGTGACACTGCAATTTTTAACAATTAGGTTACAACCCATTAATGGCAAAGTTTTTTCCTCGTAAAATATGGCAAGCAGTTTCCACACTTTTACTAATTAACAAGAAACGACAGGGCACAGCGCACTATATACCGTATACGCAATCATCGATTCTTCATTTTTATTTATGATTTTAAATCAATTTCAATTTACTTTACATTTGACAAGCTCATATACCAGTACATTTTAGTATGTTATGAGTGATTATGTCAATGGTTGAAGGAAAAGCTCACGTACACGCCAAAGACTAATGCAGGTGCGATACTCCTTATCTATCTTCCCTTTCCACGTTTCAGAACCCCAACATATCGTTTAGTGAACCCATGCAAAATTGATTACTTTTGGATGTCAACGATTTTACACTTTGCTACTACAAGACCCGTGTTTTCTACTGATAGCAAAAAATATTTGTTCGTTATAGCTACATTTTTTTTTCAATTCAAGTTTATTTTTGATATGCTAAAAAACTTATTTCCTTTTTATCTCTTGTATGTATTTTTTTTGTTTAGAAGTGACCAATAGTTTTCAATCTTGAAAATACAGTCAAAAAGACGCCATGAAAGTGGCTCAGTCTTCTGAATTGTTTTTCAAGTTAGTTGTGAAAGGTGGAGGATGGCTTTTCCATTCCATCCGTTGCTATTGGTGACGGACAAGTCAACTTTTCGACGTGGTATATGCAACTGACTGCAGACAAGTAAAGAAAGTTAACGATAGAAAAAGAAGGGAAGAAAAATGTCTTGTCCCAGTTTCTCTTGCCAAATTTTTGAATGCGTCAATCTTTTTTCTCTCTCTCTCAAGGATATTCAAAAAAAAAAAAAAAAATTTAATGAAACTTAGTTTTTGGCACCGAATTAGTCTTGGTCGCCTATAAAGCAAGGTCAGCTGGTTTGTTGATAATGAAAATGACTGAGGTGTGTCATCTCATTTTCTTCTAGATAATTACTTTCTGATCTAAAGCGACCGATTTTTCAATTAAAGACAAACCGGATATTTAAATTACAAGATTTACTTTTCATTTTGATGATCAAGAGTAGCGACATCAAATTCAATTTTGTTACGCTATAGACAGAGAGAGTACAAGAGTAGAGAAAAGTAGCCGCAGAAGAGAAGAAAGAAGAAGGGGTTGGGGGGAACCGCCTAAAGTTGTAAAGACGGTGAAATGCGAGGAGAGTAAAGGATCAGCAGGAAGATTGTTGAAGGCACCATCTTGAGAAAACGAGGAGTCGTCATAGCGTAAGAAGAAGCCATTACACATGTTTGTTCACCCATGCTTCAAATACTACAGGAGATCGACACTCGATTTCTGTCAGCCGACATTAAATTACAACCACGACTTTTTGGCAACCACTCTCGATTCGTAGATCCAACATAAACACGGCAAAACAAACGTACAAAACGACGCCATGACACTCATCACCACTCATGTTAATGGCACGTCGGGTTCATTTTACAGACCTCACCCTGGTGCCAGATTGGCCGACAACAACAACAACAACATATGCGCCGAATTAAAACTCCTCCAGCCCGTTTTCTAACCATGTGATGCTCGTATGTAATGATGCTAATCAAACACGACGACAAATGAAGCGAATAACTTTTTCTTTCCCCCACCAAGTTACGCATCACAATAACAAACGACTTCAATTATCGCCACTAGCCATTATTATCAATTGAAAAAGGTTAAGTCTTTTGGCACTTCATTTGTAAACTCAATTAATTGCCTCAATGCAATCGCCACCGCTAAAAACTGCCAACCGAAATTAATTGCTTTCTCCAGATTATACACAGTCTGGTGGCGCGTGTTTTATAGTTTGCATATTTTCATTCTGCTTTGAAAACTATAATTGCGTTTTAATTGCCCACACTTTCTCGTACATCTGCAATTTTTTCCCCATTCTCCGCCCATTTAGTTTATTTATTCCTCCGCTTAAACCGACCACAAAGTTGAATAGAAAAATATTAACCCGAATTTTGGGAGAAGTCGAGAAACGTCTTTGTTTATGTTTTACAAATGCAAGTCAGGTTTAGCAAGCAAGATTAAATGATGTTATCTTTAAGCAGTTTGCAGCGATGAAGAGCGAGGGGAAACGCGAATACGATAACAAAATACAGTGCACAGCGTGCCATGATGCGTTTTCTGAAGTGATTTTACTTGATAACAAATCTCATGTCATTTTTATAACCTTTATTTTCAGGGCGGGGGTGGGCCTAGGGCGGCCCAGGACCCGATGATGAGCAGTCGTGGCGCCCTCAGCCTCGATCAGGAGGTCGGTGTCAGTGACGTTGTGCTTTTGGAACCCTTAACAGAAGAAGCATTCATAGCCAATTTGTATCAACGCTTTAAAAGAGATCAGATATACGTAAGTAAAACTACTGTCGCATTCATTCCGCCTCTAACTGCAAGCCACCACATTTTTGTGTCTGTTGTTTCTAAAAGCTACCCTAAATTAGGCTTCTTTGCTAAACTCCTTTCAGTCTTTTCATCTATTTAATGGCTTTAATGGCTTCTGCACACTAGGAGATGTGTTTTCAAACAAACCTGCGTTTTGTAAATACCCTTAGTAGCTACTTGTGAGAATATTTATTCAAAATGGTGTTTAAAGAGCTCAACGACTAATCTGCAGTTTTACCGAGTCCGCAAAATGAGGCTCAATTTGAACAAAGAATATTAATGCCAACAGGAAACGTGATAAGCTTAACTCTTTATAAAATTAAAATAAATAAAAATAAATTAAAATAATAATAAAAATAACAAATTTCACTGACATTCGTCAAATATATACTTTAAAAAGGTCCTTTCAAATCTCGACGTTCTGTTTTTGAAAAATTTATTCTTTCAGTTCTATAGATTAAAGCTGATGGACCAGTCGGATTTATTACGAACCACGAACCATCAAAAAGCATTTTTATTAATATTAATTTCAGTTTTTGTTTTATTATTATTTTTTTTTTGATGTGAAGTGCACAGAAAACTCTCGACATATCTCCTTTTTCCAACTTCGCTCCCAATCTCATTCGATTCGATTAAAGCCAAACTTAAATTCTATGACAGCAGACATTTCCCCTTTTCCTGAACTGATCAGCACAAAGAAAACAAAATCGAACCGACGCCTGGGAGGCCACCAACGTGCACAGGCGTGAAGCCAAGCAATAAATCTCATCAATCAGTTCCCATGACCTCCGATCATCGTAATTCTACACTTAAGACGACGTGATCCTCATTTAGCCTCGCTTCCTCTAATCCTAGGTCCTGATGAAACCAACGTGGAAAGCCAATTGCAATATGTGCTAACAGACATCGAGTTTTAGTGATTTCTCCATCGCCACCGTAATGTGATTAACAAAGGTCTCTATAGAATCAAAAAACCAACTCCGCATTAATTCAATCAGCTGCTACGTGCTTCTATTAGCCGCTAACCAACTCAAAGTAACGTGGTTAATAAAGAAAAACATCATCACTTTTCCACTTGGGTGGGCGGGGAGCCTCGACTAACTTGTTAAAAAAATTTCCCGTCTTTGCCAAAAATAAGAATTCTTAATATTTACTTTTTGGCATACCACAATATTGCAAAGGGGAAAAAATATTTTCTAAGGGTTTTAGTGATATTTGGAGAAAAGCCAAACATTGTGTAGACTTGGCCTCACGATCATGTTCCGTTTGCTAAAGGGTCCCTTAAAGCCAATACAAACTCGGCTGTACAACAGGGCAAGTGAACCATGCGTCGTTGCAATGCTCGTCAATATATTAACATAACATGTTGCATGGTACCATACATTCATTCCGAGAGGAAGGAGAAGGGGATCTAGTGCTCCTTTACATTCGTTCACGCGTGGTGCACGAACACTTTTCTGCTATAAAATGCGCTGATGGGCTAATATCGGAAAACACTCTTAACTTTTCAACATTTTTGGTACAGGTATTGCGCACTTTTAATACGAGGTCTTATCCCTGAGCAAATACCTAAAAAGGTTAACGGGTCATCAAGTATGGAAACTGCGTTCATTCATTTATTGGACCAAAAGGTTATGAGATTCGACAAATTAAAAAGAATGTTTGAAATAGTGCAGTTACTCTTGACCTCTTATATCTCCGTATAAATTTGGATGAAAAAGGAAACTGCAACTATCAAAAGCAGACCTTTCACATTTTAACATGTTGCAGATATTGGATGAAACAATTTTTTTTTTTGTTAAATTCAATTTCTTTTAGAAATCATGCTGCTATGTCCAAATATGATGTGGTATGGAAAAATGCTTTTTTAATTGAAAGACCAAAGGCAGAAGTTAAATATTAAATTAAAGAGCACGTCCTGCATAATTCTTTCCGTTTTTGATTGGTGATTTAATATAAAAGATAGAGACACAACAAAACAAAAGCAAAATATTAACAAATTAAAAAAACAAATAAACAAACAAAAGATGGACAGAAAAAGAGTCAATAAATATTTTAAAAAAACATTTGTTAAAAAAATATATATAATTTAAAATGTATAATTCATCTTTATTCAATTTCAAAACGAGAAATATTTACGGTGCATTCTTTTTGATGGAACAAAATCCAATTTTTGTGTCATGTCAGAAATGAGGTAACGCAATTCCTTTTACTCGTAATGTTAATACTAGAATGTGTGAATTCTTTTCTTTTGTTCGGAAAGTATTCCAATAAATAAAAGTTGACCACCATTTCACTCCAAAGTTGCGGTTTCAAATTAAGCCACTGTACGAGCTTTCTGACAAAGGTCGGTGCGGCTCATTAATCGATCACTGAGAAAGTAATAAAATATTGATTTCTAGACGGAAATTGGTTGGGAAGTTTGAAGCCACCGCGGGGGAATTAAACACTTGAGGTCTTTGAGAAATTATAGTCTGATTTTTCAACACAGTTGATTTTTTTTTTTCCTTTTTTGGAGTTCACTTGAGTAAAGGAAATGGAAAACGGTTTGTAACGATGTAATGGATTTTTTCGCCTAGTGAACATTCCCTTTGTCACTTGAGAGTCATTACGCTGCTTATTTAAACTAAATTTCGATTCTCAATGACAGATAAAGTGATATTTACGTTTTTATTTAACTTTTATATACGGTAAAGGGATAGCCATACCTTAAAGTTGCAACACAAGCAAGATAACAAAGTAAATGTACACTCTGTTTTGAAATATTTAAAAGCAAACTCAGCACATTGCAACACAACGATTTTCGTGATCTATATGGAGCAAATGAAAGACTGGGAGAAACGACAAGACAGATTTGCATTCCTGCATTTGCTGGCTGCCAAGACAAGTTGTTGAATTTAACTAAAGATCCTAAAGGTGCATTTACGTGTATACCTCGAAGGTTACAGACAAACATTAATAATTAGTCAATGAAAAGCTTTCTTCTTATTCATTTTTAAGTCTACAGTTGAAACACGCTCATCTTCAGTTCTTCGCATGATTTTATCAGCTAATCACATTGCATGATTGCTGAAGGTGAACGTTGTTGCAAAAAATTTCTTGATATTTGTCAGTATGGTGCGAGATCGCACGAGAATTGGCGTGGGAGTGCACGTGGTGTGACATATGAGATGATTGAATGGATGAATAATAATAATTATTTCTTACTGCAGCGTATTTTAATTGACATCATCGGAATAAACATGTTCAAACATACTCAGTGATATTTTTTATCTTGGGGCATTCAACGGTTATGTTTTTGCTGTTTTTAGAGTTTCATAACAGAATGGCACAAAAAACAGCCATAAACCATAATCAAAAACTCCGAAAACAGAAACCACAACCAGTACGTTTTGAAATGACTTATGCCTCTAGTTTTTACAGCCAAATTCAAAAGGCTGCCACAAGAGCTTGATTCCAAAAAACGAGCAAAGTCGTAATTTAGGTAGACAGCAGAGGACCAAAATTTATTCATGTGTGTAAAGTGAATAAACCTTAATTGTCATCGACTTGTAAAACCCCCTCCAAACTAACCTACAATACAAACAAACCAAAAATGGAGTCACCTCACACCCATTTTTTTGTTTATTTGGTGTTTTACAGAAACACCATAAAAAAACCAAATAAACAAAAAATTTGAATTGTAACTTGAGCATATAAAATCCACACAAGTGAATGCACCACTTTTCAAAACAATAGGGGTAATCAGTTTTGATAAATGTTTTATTTCCAAAATTTAGTTCATGTAAATTGTCTTCCACTAAAAAATGTCTATTGTACTTGCATAAAATTCAATTCGCCTTGTATTTAATTTGATGTCGCAACATGAGCGACGAGATGCATAATATGACTGAAAAACATACAAGTAAGAAATGTGTAAAGAATGTTTTTTCTCTAATGTTTTTCAACCAATGAATAAAATAAATCTTTTTAATTAAAAGTCATTTTTTATAATTTTTTATACATTTCAGTCGGTATGCATTTTAACGCGTTTTCTCTCGAGGTTTAAAGAAAAAAAAATGTGTTTATCCTTTACTCACCGAAGAATTTTATAAATGTTTGAATAAAACAAGATTAAAAAGCTCGGTACATATCTTCTGCTCATTATTTCATAATCTAATTGTGTTCATAATTCATTTACATAAGGCTTCACCAAAGGAAAAAAAGTTGAATAGTGTAATGTTAAGAAATATGAAATAAAAAGCAAAATCCCGGCATAGTACAAACGGCGCGTGGTTAAATCTTTATAGCGGTCATAAATATGTCACTTAAAAAATATAAAAATTCAACAAATATGTCTACAAAAAAAATATTTTTTTTTTTTAAATTAAAATATTATACAATAAAAACATTGGTACTATTACCATGCTATAATAAAAATATCAATTTTCTTCTTCTTTATTTGTGTTAGTTCCATCCACCTTTTAAAACACGTGACTGGAAAATCCTAGCCTCATATAATTTCAACACAATTGTTATGAAATGACGTTTTCCAAGCAAATTAATTTTTTGAAACTGCTCGTATTTGAGCTCAGGGGTTCAATTTATAACTCCCAAAGGTCAGTTCTAATATTTAATGCGATGAGTACTAGTGCTGCAAGATAATTTAATGAAACCCACCATCAAGATTATAGTACATGCAGCGTGCTTGGGTTATTGTGTGTACGTAATCTGATATAGTGCTGCTCTTGAGAAAACTCAGTGTTGTTTGAAAATTTGATGTGTTAATGTTCAACTTTTATACAATTGACTAAAATATCGCCGCTCATTGGAATAATATAGACCTTCAACCCGAGTGCAGTTGAATTTTCTTTCTTATCACATATATACATTTTTTTCCTTCTATTATTTTCCACATCCTCATCTTTATTTCACGAGTTGCGTCCTCCCTCCTCTTGTTATTTGAACCAACTGAATTCTTTTTCGGCGAGTTGACTCACCAGCAGTAGACAATTGTTTAAAAAGTAAAGACGAACAGCATATTTTGAGAATTGCTGTTTCAACATTTCCAGCGGTGGCAATCAAATGTTTAGCAAAATGTAATGTTTGGAAGTGTGGACTTATGTTACATTTTCGTTACAAAATCCGAACATTGCGTGCAGAGTAATCACAATTTAATTTGACCTTAAAATGTAAATTCAGAACAAGAAACTCGAGTCAAGAAACAAGAAAAATAGTACAAAAAGAGCTTAGAAAAGATTTACGAGAATTAACAGAGGCCTAATGAGATTTAGTATTATTAAGATTTGTTCAACATTTTAAGTTTCCCTCCCGCGAGTTAAGGCTTAGATAGGTTTTACATTAAAACGTATAAAATATGCGTTATAAAAAAATAATCGGCTGAGCATCATGCTCCCCGTGCGATCCCAATACCAAACAATTCGATCACTGGATATAAACCTTTAAAGTTTCCACTCTACCGATAAAATGTGAAGTCGCAATAGAATTTATGAAAAATAAAAATAAAAAATTGAAGAAAAAAAAAATTGAAAATTATAATTCTAACTAGGTATTTTAAAATCCGATAAATTTGAAGGAATGATTTTTCCGTCAAAAGTCACTACGATTTGATAAGAAGGATTCTATTCGGGGGATATTTTTCCCAATTCAAATTTGCTTTCATTATCCCAACTGTATTTGGCTTATTAGATCTGAATAGACATTAATTATTCCTTACCTTAAATATTTCCATATTGATTCATAAATTTTCATGATAAATTCAATCAATTGGGAGTCTCAGTCGGAAAATACAAACTTGAAACCTCTGCTAAAAACACATTTCAATATTCTCTCGCTTCTTGTCACTCACTTCTTTTGGTGTGATATAGACTCGGGTATGGACATGAAAATGTGATCTCAGGGAAAAGCTGGAGAAAGATAAAACGTTAAAAGGTTTTGAAATTTCACCAAATTGATTTCTACGTATTATTTCAGATGTGAATAAGATTTTAATCGTGTCGGATGATTCGGATCTCACAATTAGACTAAAAACCAATTGTGCAAACCTGAAACGATTTTTGAGATATTCCATTATTTTAAAATGGAACTCACTTATATTGGATGCGTTCAAAGTTTCTGTTTTTACCATTTGTGATGTTTTTATAAACAGAATGGACACCAAAAGCAGTCATAAACCATCACCTTGCCAAAAACTGCAAAAACAAAAACCACGGCTGGAGTGGTTTTTGACGCGGGTTATATCGGGTTTTGGTTTTTACAACTGAAATTCAAAATGGCTGCCACAAAAGTTAGATCGAGGGGTCAAACTTTCAGACGAAGCATCCACCCCCTAAAACGTGAGTAAATGCGCAATTGTGTTGAAATAAGTGGTCCACAACCACAGTTCGTTGGTTGTATGAAAATAAGGGAATTTTTAATCGCTATATATTCGCAAGACCGAGACGCAAAAGCTACACTACAAACACGCCCAAAAACGAAATTGCATCATACGCATTCACAGTTTTTGTATTCTGTTTTGGCCGTTTGTATAAACGCCAAAAACGACATAAACAGAAACTTTAAATGCACCTAATTGAAATTGACTTGCAATATTAAAATGATTATTGCACGATAAAAGCTACCACATACCGGCAGGTCTCTAATTAATTCCACCTTTACTTTTATTTATTTTTTAGTCGAAAAAGTTTAAAATTGCAGTCAAATATGGTTTGTTATTTAAATGTTGTGCACGATAAAAGCTACCACATACCGGCAGGCCTCTAATTAATTTCACCTTAACTTTTACTTTTTGATTTTTTTTTAGTCGAAAAAGTTTAAAATTGAAGCTAAATATGGTTTGTTATTTAAATATCGTGCACTAGCCTACTGGGTGTGACTAAAAGCAGACTAAATCAGCCGTCATTATTCAAGTTAAACCGAGACAACCCTCAGTCAAGCAGTTAAAATATGTTGTCTAAAAATGCTGTTTAGTCTAAATGACAACTACTAAATTACAAACAAAACCAGAAGCTACAAATCCTCACATAACAAAACAACTTTGTGCTTAACATTATTATCAACAAGCCTTAATGCTCAAACCATCATTTATAATTCATTTATCTACACATGCATTTAATAAGGCAGAAATGTTAATTGCTTAGTGTACGGCTCCATGTGTTCATGATGATCCTCCTCTCTACCTACTTTCACTTTCTCGATTCAAAACAACACTTACAAACTATCCACCATTCAGCGTCCATTTAAGTCGGATGTTGTCTCTTTGGCCGCTTTTCATCGTCACCCGTGCAACGCATACAAGAAATATCGATTTTAAAATTTCTCCACATCATCATCTCGATGTGGTCGTACGGATGATGAACTTAACTGCGAACAGCACCCGCAGATTATTATCGCCATCTTCCTCTTCCATTTGCTGTCTGCGGATGGCGTAATCACGTTCTGCTGATGTAAACTTGGCAGAGTAGTAAAACAGACTTCAAACCAATTGCTCTCTCTATCTTCCCCTTGCCTACATAATTATAAAATCTAATTCTTTGTCTTTCCATCCTTTGCTCGACTCGATTTAATAATAAATTCACTAAGTTAATATTCTTTACAAAATCACTTTCCAGATTCAAAAAAATAAAAAATTAATTTTCAAATTTTTCCTTGGATATCACAAAACTTCTCCCATCATGCACTTTCATATACAATAAACTGCGTTTCTGCACTGAATATAAATGAAGCCAGGCTCTGGTATAGTTCGGAAGCCAAAGTAATCCAAAATATTGCCTTCACCAAAAAAAAAAAACAAAAAAAAAAACCGTTGTCATAGTGATCTCATCCTTCGACATTTCACCAGGCCAAATTCCATTCAATCGAACACCATGTCATCCCGTAGCCCAAAACAAACAGTAAATCGGCCTTTGACATCTCAAAAAAGAAAGAGCAAAAAAATCTTAGCATTCTGTCCATTGCCTCGAGACCTAGACGTTCAAGCAGAAAAAATGGCTCGCAATCCCCCATCCAGCGATCTGTAATACAAAGAATAAGAAAAATAAAAGCCCATCATGCTCTTCTGCAACATACATTACACGCAACATTTAAAATGAAACTTACTAACCACCTGCATAACTTTGAGGTTAACCTAAATGAAGACATTTTAATTCAATGTTGCAAACAATTTTCATCCTTATCATTCCCTTCTTTACAACGTTTAGGCATCAGCCAGAAAAGACATTAAAGTTTTTTAAAGTCGAGCTTAACTGCCAATTTTAGTAGCAAAATGGAATGGTTTTTTCTTTATTTTATTAGTTTTAGCTTTAAAAGGAATTGTATTTACATTTCAACCTCAACTGTACGTCAATTTTTATTCTTTTAGCTTAATTCGAGTTACGCTACCTTTTAACATCATCTGCCTGTTGACTACTTAAATTATGTAAAAGGTGACCTCAAGTTATTCATGAGTTCACACATGAATCTTTTCGGTGTGCATGCGAGAAATAATTACACTAAGCACATCGTTTACTCAACTTCTTCAGTAGAAATTAGCATGAGGGGAATTACTGTACTTGCTGTTAGCACGGTATAATAATTAGACTAAGGACTCGTTGTGACAAGAGTAATAAAAATGCCATCTTTAAATGCTTGGTGTCAAAATATATTACTGCTCAGAGATGAAAATATATTTGTGGGTAAACCGTTTGTATCGTGTTTGCATGTAAAACAGTAGTAACGACATAAGCTATAAATTAGAAACACCAACATAAATTTAAAACTGCTTTTTTCTTTCTATCTTATATGTTAGTGTTAAGTGCACTTACCGTATCGTTTAGTAATCTGTACTGCATCAAGAAATGCACAAATGCAAGTGTGGTATCTTGAAATATTAAACTTCGAAGAATAACCACATGTTTTGAATCCCAATGAGTTTATGTGCTAAAAGTTTCTTACGAGTTTAAAAAAATTCAAATTAACAGATTTAAGTGACATAAATTGCTAAATCTGTTGAAAAATGCCTGCTATTATTGTTTACTGATGTCTGAAAGAAAAGACCTTCCAGTTTAGTCCAACGTTCTATACTGGCCTGTAGAATTTAAGTTAGCCAGTTCAATATTATCTATCTCGTTCGGATGGTGAAAGGACGTCAAATATTATATGAACATTTTAAAGCTGAGGATGTTTTTATTTGCATTTTTTTGTTATTTATACCAGTGATTTTTTTTTCGGCTAAGGACCGGCAATAACTTTCTGTTGAGTGTTGTGTTGGTGGATCTTAAAACATCTTTTCTTCCATTTCTGATGCACATCTTCATATTTTCGACTAGTCCATACACAGATAATCACTCGATGTACTTATGTATGAAACCTCTGATTTAAAAGTTAAACATCCATTTCATCTTGACATATTTGTGGTCGTTATACAAACGAAAACAATTCAAGAAAAATAATTTTATTTATTTGTTCACATAGAGTAATCCGAGCATGCAAGTTTTTATTGCTTCAATGAAATTCAAACAGACATTGCTTACTTATACTTTTATCTTCTTCACATTTTGTCGTATGATTCAGATACTAAATTCAATTATTGATGCAAACATTCAACATTAAAATGGGTATAAATTATTAGCCCACTATTTGTTCCCTGAAAAATAAATTGAACTAGCAAGCCCGGATGAATAGTTTTTTGTGTTAAGAAATTCTCCAATTGTTTAACCTCCGGTTCCGGCAAGCCAGCTTCTCGAATTTTCGTCAAAAATAATTTTTGATTTAATGACTCCATTCTCATACAATTCTTTGTCTCACAAGGAATTACCCACTGCGCGACAGGTGAATGAGTGTAAACTGTGAACATCGGTAGCATACAACAATTCCAACTACTTGAAAATCGCACTAATTAAACAAAAATACCTCTTTGCTGAACAATCTACTTGAAATTTTCCACTCATAATACATTTTTTCGCCAAAATCTGTAGATGTTTGTCTTCGCATATTTCACAACATCTCCTCATCTTCAACAACTTCACGCGCTTCCACACAATTTTGAAAACTTGCAAGTTTGTCCCCACACACATAACTTGCGAAATGCATAATTAAGTAATAAATAAGTGCCAAACGCTATGAGTGGAACAATCAATTTTTTTTGTGAAAATAAATAAGTTTACCAAGAAAAGATTAAACCAGTAGGAACGGTTGGGTTGGGAGTACATACTTAAATTTATTTTTAGGGGGAATTTCAGGGCCAATACAAAGTGTAGCCCTAATAAAATCAACTATTTTAATCCCCTTTGCAATTTATAGAATATTCCACAACAGTTATAAATTTCCTCCAGTCAAAATCAGCTTAGAGAAAATCAGTACTGTCGCGTAGTCCCTCTAGATCTATTCTAATTGCATCAACAAACCGTAACATTAGATGTCATTTCATTTAATTCACTAATAGTCTTAATTAGCAGGTATAATTGCGCAGAAAATTTAAAAGTAAAAATTTGCCAACACCAACTATTGAAAACAGAACAGCACAATGACAGCTTTAAAGCCGACGTTGCATTCATTCACTGTTTTGCTGAGTGTGCGTTAACTTTCTCTTACTCTCTCTTCGAGATGAATGCACATTATGGCGAGCGTCATTTCAGAGGGGGTTTTGACTGCTGATCCCACTGACTAGCTGCGAACGATCTTGGAAGAAAATTAGCCGAATCAGTCTGATAACACTTGCACTTCGGCGCTTGCAGGAAATGGTGCCAATAAGAATGACTTTGATGTTTTTACATTTTTTATTATCATCTTATCGCTTTCAGCATCAACAGTTCAACTTACACGGCGAATTTACAGTGCAAATGTACAATTTCTTTTGTCCTTTTGTCGACTGTTCTTACCATTACGAAATCAATAACCTTATATATTTTATCTAATTGCAGACATATATTGGGAACGTTGTAATATCAGTGAATCCATATAAGAAACTTGCGTTGTACTCAGGAGATGTAATTCAGGCCTATCAAAGCCGCAGTATGTTCGACCTGCCACCACACATGTAAGTCGTTTCCGTATTGTTTTTGTTTTCTTTTTACATTTTTAATTTTTTTTCTTCTTTACAAACAAAACAACTAAAACTAAACACAGCTACGCCATTGCTGACGTGGCCTACAGGTCCATGAGAGACAAAAACTTGGATCAATGTATGATTATCTCTGGAGAAAGTGGTTCAGGAAAAACTGGTAAATAAATAAACCATCGTATTATCTTTATTTGCCACTAATAATCTAGATTAAAGCTCGTGTTTACAAGGAGCTAAAGTGCATTTCCAGATCTAAATTTAAAATTAATAGTACCACCGCCTTATTATGAGGTGTACCGTTTTATTAATGACTGTCGTAACATGGCAATTAAACGGTTATTAATTTCAGAAACATGTTCCAAGCTAAAACCGAAATCTTGCATCTGTTGCCAATCTTCAACTCAGCCACAGCACTTGTTTACATAATCTTTTACGGCTGTGGGCTGATACTAAAACACAACATGTTAGTATTTCATTAGCCAATAACTCCATAAACTTAAACAAAAACCAGAAAGAAGAAAAAAGGAAAAACTCTTGCTGCATCTTTTGTTTATCTTTCAAAAACGCCCTAATTTTTTATTTGTAACACACTAGAAGCAGCGTAAATGTTAAATTTTACATTTAGACTGGTTTAAGAATTTTCCACTAATTTCGATGACTTTATGAATGCGCCTTTTTGTTGTACTGAAGCGTGAAAGCAGTGAGTGCAAACACATTTAATATCATTCTGCACAATTCCATCTGAATGATGCTAAGGGTTCGGCCTCCAAATCCTCTCTAATCTAACCTCATTTTGGTTAAGAAATGCCATATTGCGACAGTATGTACCATAAACGAGCAAATAACGACTTTTGGGATGATGATGATGATGACTTCTTCTCACTAATAATCTCATTTAGAACCTGGGTCGCAACAACTGATTTTGCAGAGTACTTCATCTTCGTTTAACAAAAATCGGTTGCACCTTGTTAGCTCATTGTAAATAGGTCGACCTAAGAGTTGATTACGAAATCGGTTGCCGCCGTGAAGCCAGTGTCACAGCGTGTTACGAAAAGGCGATTAAAAAGAGTTAGAAAAATGAGCAGTTGGCGCTGTTTGTTTAAAGTTTGCGGTTCGATTAAAGGCTTGAAAAGTGGTCAACTTTCATCTCTGTGATTGAATACTAAAGACTCGAGAAAAAAAAAACGTGGCTAACATTTCCATTTCCAATTCGTGTTTATCTCTTATTGAACATTTTCATTTTTTTCTTTGAAAACACTCTGAAAAACTGCACCCAATTCGAAATTTAAAATTGCATTTATTAAGTGCTAGAAGGCAATAACATGCAATCAGCACGTTAAACACTTTTATTTTTGAAAAGCCATATCAATTTGCTCTAAGAAGAAATAACTTTTGCCAGTCAGGAAGTTTCTCTTGACGCAGAAGTGCTGTTTGCGTGTTAAAAAAAACAACTTAAAACTTCAGTTTTTCCTCTTAAAAAAAGCAGATATCAAAACCTAGACTTTTCCTTTCCTTCAAGACAAACGTCTTTATGAATACTACAAGTAGGTTGACCTAGATAAAAAGACATTCGACCACAAATACAAAGATTTGTGACCCAATATGTTTTCTTTTTCTTTTTATCTAAACTAGCTTGAAATATGGCGTTTGACGTTGTTTTGTCATCTTTTCAGAGGCGAGCAAGCTGGTGATGCATTATGTGGCAGCTGTGTCGGGGAAAGGGAGAGAAGTGGATTGCATCAAGGAACAACTGCTGCAATCCAATCCACTTTTGGAAGGTAACAACTCATGGCTGCACTCACACACTCGTTTAAGTTCCCATGAGGCAAGACGAGGCATCTCCCGTTTCGCTCGCTGGCTTGG
Source organism: Strigamia transsilvanica (assembly GCA_034701245.1). NCBI lineage: Eukaryota > Metazoa > Arthropoda > Chilopoda > Geophilomorpha > Linotaeniidae > Strigamia > Strigamia transsilvanica. The sequence goes on along the minus strand of JAQIXU010000032.1, from coordinate 13,611 downwards.
ATTTCATTTGCTCGTTTGAAAAACACATGATTTCCAATTGACAGATTTTCCATGTTAAACGCAAAGACGAGTCGGAGATACCCTTCGACATGCTGCCACCCGATCAGAGCCTTTCACCATACACAATTTCCCTCATATCTTCGTGTCAAACAATTTAATTTATTCTATCTGACAACTGGGAACATTTGCCCGTTCCAGATCCCTCGAATCAGCACTTTAATAGCGAACAAATTGCTCAAATCCTTTCCCTCGTCAAAATGGACCCTCGTCGTATACAATTCTAAAATAAAACAATAAATGCGATTTGCTTGTAAAATTTTCCCCCCTTTTAGTTTATTGTGTGAGAACAATAAATTACACTTCCAATTTTATGCTGCCTTCCTTTTTTATATTCTTCCAAATCTCCTTGAGAGACGTTTCATGAATATCGTATTAATGGCGCAAAGCCTTCCAAAAACACTCCCGGAGGAACCGTTACAAACATAGTAAAGACCTGCTGGTCAGATTTACTAAACCCCATCTATGATTTCATGGCCAATTTTGCCGATCCAATAAAATAAATCACCTTAATGCAGACTGCAACTTGCATTTTGATAACGCCACTTAATAGCCATCAAGAACATTACTTAAACGAGGTTCGTTTATTAAATTTTATTCGTGTTAAACAACGCGGCACACACTTCTTTTTCCCAACTTTCCTTTCACATTTAATTGGCCTTATTTGATTAAACGCTCCCAAGAAGTTTTTCACTTTACTTCTTGGAAAGAATGCAAAATGCAAATACCGACGTTTCTCCCTGCCCAACATCGGTGCCAGCACGTAAAAGTAAACGTTTCTACTTGCAATGTCGGCGATGCTGATAATATACCTTTTTTCCTTTAAAAAATGAACCTTTTTCTTGAGAATTTCAGAAATGCAGAATTCAATCTCCACCAGCAAAATTTGCATTTGTTCAAAATATCACGAAATTTCCATCGTATCGTAATTGAAAGCGTAAATCATATCATCCCATACTTTAACCAAAAAAATAATTTTATTTTAAGTCATGATATAAATAATTAATATTTTAAAATTACTTTCATTTATTTCTAGCTTTTGGTAATGCCAAAACGCATTGCAATGATAATTCTTCGAGATTCGTAAGTAGAAATGAAAAAAACATGTCGTTTGCACGTTTGTTCTTGTTGCAACACGAGGTTTTCTATTTAAAAGGGTAAATACATGGACATTGAATTCGACTTCAAAGGCGACCCAATAGGAGGGATCATCACCAATTGTAAGTTTTCTTTTTAACCCTTCAATCTTTGTACACAACAGAAATCTGATTACATGAACAAACGACACGAACTTTAAGGCAATTAGAAACCTTTAATTTGCTGGATCCGCTTACAGCAAAATCTTCCAAGTTTACCAAGTGACAAATTGCGCACACATTAAAACTACTAATACTTTATACCTAACGTCAACACTTTCAATCTAATTAAACGTCTTTCCTCTTCTTTTCAGATCTCCTGGAGAAAGTGAGTGTATTTCCTCGTCCAAATTTGGAAACTGATCAATTTCATATTGAATTCAGTTCTATTTCTCTTTAAAAATCAAAACTATCATTTTCAATGGTAAAATTACAAATTCCATGGATCAATACGAATGGTTTTCTTTTCTGTTTCAATAAGTGCATTTACTTATCATATATGAATCATAATGACAGAAAAGCTGACTACATAATGCCTCATTTTTCTGCTGTGTAATTGCAGTCTCGTGTTACAAATCATACCCCTGGAGAGCGGAATTTTCATATATTTTATCAAATGTTAACGGGAGCTGATATTCAGCTTCTCAGTAAGTATTTTCTTTTTTCTTTTTAATTTAAAAAAAAAACAAAAAAAAAAAACAGACGTGTCACTACTAATTGGAAACACTAACCGAGCCATAACAACTCGTCGAGAATGACACATGAAATAAAAATCCTAAACACCAGTGATGACACATTTCATTATTTCGCTAGTTGAGCCAATTTGCACATTGCACAAATCAGATCAACCATTCAAAATCATTTCAAATGAAATTTTTTTTTACGGTTATTATTAAATTTAAGCTTCAGAGATTCATTCAGTTAGCCTATACTTTAACCCAATTTCACCTTCTATCGCAGAATCATTAAAGCTTCAGCGTAATATTGATAATTATGCCATTTTGAGAAATCGCACGTGCACATCCCCACAAGACATTAACGAAGACAAAGTGAATTTTGCCATTACTAAGGTAAAGTTGGAGTGAACGCGAGTGAAATATTATGCTAGTGGTGGAATCAGATTGCTTCTGTCTCGTCACCAGAGAGCAATGGAAGTTGTGGGGCTCTCATCTGAAGAAATCCACTCTGTCTTCCAAATGGTTTCAGGTGTCTTGAAATTAGGCAACATCGAGTTCATTCCTCATGCCAATATGGACGGCACGGAGGGCTGCATAGTGACTAATGAATACGGTAATTTGTTTTAATTACCCCAAACAAACGTTGCATAATCGCGTCTTTGCACGATCTGGCGCTTTTGCAGAGATATATGATATTTGCGAAGTATTTGGATGTGATGTTAATAATTTACAAAGTGCCCTAACACAACGTGTCATCGAAGCTCGACACGAAATGATTATCACTGATCTCACGTCAGTGGAGGTAGGTAAGGTGGTGATGAGTTTTACATCATCAAATTCACTAATTATCATTCCAAAAAATTACTCCTTTTATTTATTTAAAAAACAACAAATTTAAAGGCAACGTATGGCAGAGATTCCTTATGCAAAGCCTTATACAGTAGATTATTCACTTGGATTGTAAACAGAATAAACGATGGCATCAAGGTATAGTGCACACTTTACTTATCTTTATATAAAGATTTTATAAAATTTTATACATTTCATAAACTGAGTGATTTTCGATATAAGGAAAATATTATAGCTTTCCGTTCTCAGGTGAAAAAATACGGTAAAAGAAAAGCTCTGGGAGTGCTCGATATTTATGGGTTTGAAGTGTTTGAAGTGAGTATTTTTCGGTTTCTAAGAGGCGTAAATAGTTCCATTAATCAAATTATTACGCGTAATTTCAGCACAATAGTTTTGAGCAGTTAATCATTAATTACTGTAATGAAAAGCTGCAACAAATCTTTATTGAATTAACACTAAAGGAAGAGCAGGAGGAATATATACGAGAGGTAAACAACTGCACTATTAATAAAACAAACTTTTATGATCGTCTTAATTTTTAGGGGATTCAATGGTCTCATGTAGATTATTTCAATAATGCCGTCATATGCGACTTAATAGAAAAGGTAAACACCTGCAATGTTTTTCACTTTTTTTCTTCTTCAGTAGATATCACATTAAATATGCATTTTCAAACATTTAATTATGTTTTTTAATGAGAAAATTGAAGGGGTAACCAAGCATAGATTTGAAGCAGTTGCCTGACTACCCCTTTGAATTGAGTGATATGTATGGTGTGACTCGAGAATGGAAATAGCATAAATGCTCTTATTAAGCGCGGGATGCTAATTGAACGCGGTATCCTTTACAACGCGAGTGGAAAACCAATCTATGTAATTGGAGCGGGGGTACACTAAGGGTTTTTTAAAATAATTATCTGGCCATTTTATGAATTTAGTCAAATTTGTAAACATTTTCGATAAATTAGTCAAGTTTTTATTGTACGTGTGTCTCTATTATTGTGCTAGTCTCAAGACCTAGAGTAAATCTAGGTTTTGTCAATAAAATGCGAGTGTTCTATCGGAGCATTTGCGGTATTACACTTTATTAAATTTATCAATATTTCCCAATCTTATTCTATGGCAAATGCTCATGTACTATCATCTGTATCAACATTGTGATGAGATTCTTGAAAACTTTAGAATAACCACGGCATCCTAGCAACTTTGGACGAAGAATGTCTGCGGCCTGGTCATGTCTCTGATGAAACGTTTCTCCACAAATTGGATCAGATGTGTACAGGACACCCTCATTACGAGAGTCGAAGCTGTCGAAACCCAAACACATCTGCCGATGCTCCCGTCCTCTCTTCTGATTGCTTTAGGATAAGGCACTATGCCGGAACTGTAACTATATCTTACAACAAAAGTATTAACTCCGTCCATCTGTGACCCCCAAACTTTCATTGGTAGGTGACATATAGTGTGCAGGGATTTATAGATAAAAACAGCGATTTGCTCTACCGTGATTTATCACACGCTATGTTTAAGTGTGATCATACACTCCTTAAAGTATTATTTCCAGAGGGTAATATCAAGATTTCCAATGGTATATGCTAAAAAAAATCTATATATCATCTCTTTTTCCCCAGGTAATCCAAAAAGAACCACTTTGAAACGTCCAACAACCACAGGGACCCAATTCAAAATCTCCATTGGTGCTCTGATGAAAAACTTGCAAAGCAAGTGCCCCAATTATATTAGATGCGTCAAGGTAAGAACAAAATCTTTAAAATTAATTATTTCAGACTTGAATTAAAAGTTGCAATAATTTTCACTATAAATTGGAAAAATATAAAACGTTACACAACCGCCAATACTTAGTTTGGTTGAAAAATAACGGCGTGGATCTGGGGATTGAACCGCAGGTCGCTTGTCTGCACGACGAGTGGTTGAGAGGGATTATTTGTCTGTGGTGGTGCAAATGTCACCTAAGGAGAACTGCGGTTTGACTTCATTTTCTTTTTGAACGACTGTCGATTCTATTTTGTTTGTTATGATGAAAATATTCCTGCGAATTCTCCAGTCAAGCATAATATTTTTCTTAGATATGTTCACATCGTTTTCATTTTAATTTCCAAAATTTGTAAAATTTTCAAAAAATAATTAATTTACCATATACGGGATCTCCGCGGGCCGCTTAAAATGCTGCGACGCAGCCCGCAGGTTTTCAATGGCTGCTTAATTAAACAAAAGAAAACGCTTGATAAAGAAAAAAGGAAGTGAAATGGAGCAGAAATAAAGGTATTCACCAACTCTCTCGTTTACTGTACAGCCCAATGAGCTCAAACAACCCCGAATTTTCGAGATGGCCTTAGTACAACACCAAGTCCGGTACTTGGGGTAAGAATGAATAATAAGTGACTTGGAAAAAAAATACTAGAAAATTCTGCACTCTTTTGTATGCTTTTAGTTTGGTAGAAAATGTGAGGGTTCGTCGGGCTGGATATGCCTATCGTCAGTCATACGACCAGTTCCTGGCCCGGTATAAAGTGCTTTCGTTGCACACCTGGCCAAGTTGGAGGGGCCTTGCAGCTGAAGGCGTCACTTACTTACTCAGAGATCTTCCCATCCCACCCTCAGAGTTTGCATTTGGTAGAAGCAAATTGTTCATCAAAAATCCACGCACAGTACGTCATTTGTGTCATTTGCATCGACTGCAATTAGGGAATTTATTGTCCTCTCCCCACAGCTAATGGAAATGGAAGATTATAGGCGGCTGCGACTGGATGAGCTGGCAACACTCATCCAAAAAACATACCGAGGATGGAAACAGAGAAAGAAGTTTCTGACTGCGAAAAACAGTCAAACCCTCATTGCGGCGCAATGGAGACGATGGAAAGTGAGTCAATATTATGTAAATTACCCGCTAGTCATAAACTCGCACTCTCTAGTCCTCTTTATTTTTATTTATTTTTTTATTATTCTTTTTCACTTTTCTTTTTTCGTTTTGTTTGTTGTTCTTTCTGGTATGGTTTATTTACTTTTATTGGTTGTGTTGTTTTTTTTATTTATTTTTATTTTTTATTTTATGTAACAAAGACCAGAAAAGAATATTTACGGAAACGTGAAGCGACTCTTGTGCTACAAAAACATTGGCGTAATGCGAGCCCAAAAATACAAAAAAAAATAAAAGAAAACACTGTCGAACCAAATTCGAGCAGAAAAAGTGAAAATATAAAAACTAAGAAAAGTCGCTCGCAAAAAAAAGTTGAAATTCAAATCGAATTGAGTCCAAATCGAAGTAGTATCGAGATAGTGCCGGAAATCGAGGTTCACTGCCCCAAGCCTAAAAATTCACCGAAAGTGAAACAAAGTTCGTCAAGCAACAACAACAAATCGCAAAACACAAAACCCGCCCGGACGCCGATTCCAAAGAGGCCTTCGCTACAAAATGACGATGTAGAGCAGGTCTAAGCATAAACATAACACACATTTCATTACAACAAACCCAATACTAACATATCCCATCCTAACTGCCATGAATATTCATTTCTAATCCACTTACATTTTCTTTTACAGGCTAGGGAAGAACTGATGGAGTTAAAACATAAAAAGAAAATGAATTGGGCTGCAGGAATTATACAAAAAACTTACAAGAACTGGAAAAAAAGAAAATATTTACTTTATATGTCACAACATTTGCCGTCCAACTCACCAATTGCTCGCGAATGGCCCAATGGGCCTGCAAATATGGTAGAAATAAGTCAAGCAATACGCAAGCTCTTCCATAAATGGAGGGTAAATTCTTTTCTACAGGGTCGGTCTTGAGCCAATCGGACCTAATTGGGCCCCGGAATCAATTCCCAAACTTGACCCCATACACCCTGTCGATGGTGCTGGGTCATTTTTTTTTTGCCTGACCCCACCAAAATGGTCCGAATCTGGCCCCACAATTGCTAAGACTGACCCTGTTTTCTATTCGCATTGGTCAACAGAAAAGTTGATGTATATTTCTTTCAGTGTAACAAGTACAGATTAAAGTATGATCAAACTGCCAGAAATCGAATGCGAGAAAAAGTGACTGCCAGTATTATCTTCAGGGATAAGAAAGCTTCTTATCCTCGAAGGTATTTCTTTTTCCTTTGATAAGAATGTTTTTATTTGTGTTCGATCACTGTATATTGTGTTTTTCAGTGTTTCACACCCATTCCAGGGTGACTATGTCAGATTGAGAAAGAATGCCCAATGGAGAAAGATTTGTGCAGAGACGAATGATCAGTATGTGGTGTTTGCTGACATCATCAATAAGGTCACACGCTCTGGAGGAAAGGTAATTGGTCATTATGACTAATCAATTAAATTCTATGTGGTCTGCACTAGGAAACCGCCCGCATTGCAAAAGTTCAGTTGGTATCACATTAAATCGATCATATTCTTCCACATATCAATTTCTATTAGTGTCAGTACTTTTCTCGGAAAATCATTTTGCCTTGTCTAAATCTCATAGCTGACTGAAATTTTCAGGTTTTTAGTTTTTTTAGGCTATTTATTAATTAATTTTTCTTATCAAACGTTCCAATTGCGAATTCTGTTAAATAATTCACGAAAATCTACGAGCCATTCTTTTAATTTAAAGAACTTCTCAATCGAAAATAATTAATTTCTCTATTAAATTCAACGTAAACAAGCGTGTTCACTTGCCAAAAATAGATTAGGGACCCTTGATCTACGACACAATCGATTTATTTGATCGTATTTTCCAACACCACGTAATAATGCAAAAAAAAAAAACGAAGGACCCTTCTTGAGCAGCTTTGCCTGCACTAGCAAACACCTTTTTCCATCACCAACAATCCTTAAAAGAATGAATAAAAAATACACAACAAAGACAAAACAACTCCGCTCAAAAGCTTAATCACAAAGCTTAAATGCTGCAAACCACTTAAAAGCTTAAAACATCACTTCTTCAAATGCTGTCATAATGGAAGTGGCAACTGCCAAAAATAGGCGCCCTTCATAACACGGAAACAAAGGACCATTATTTTATTTATTACTAGTTTTAACTCATTCATGATCACATTAAAACCAGAGCATTTTCTCAAAACTTTAAAATTAAAAGTGCGACCAAATAAATCCTTTCCTAATAATTATGCTTTGACACCCAGATTCAAGTTTATTATGTAAATAGATGGCACGCAGGTTCATAAACTAGTCCTCGGTGTAGTCTAGCTTGGGAAATGCTCCTCCCACGATATTATTTACTATATATGCATTGCACTATAATTAAAAATGCATTTTCACGTTAAGTTACTTCTAGCAGCATAGTAAATTTTATAACTCAACATGGATTCTCACGAGTGCCAGACGCCTTCTTACGGATATGTCATAATTTAATCACCGCCACAAAACCCATAAATGGATAAGGTGTAAAGCCTAGTAAACCTTTTGTCTCCGGTATGTGCCCGGTATCTTCGTGTCATCCTCCAAACTGAAAGTGACTTGAAAATAACAGCTAATCCCTATTACCTTTTGAATTTAAGATATTGTCACTGCTATTACCATAGCTGAACTTGACACTAAGTCTCATTAATCAAAAAGGATAAAGAACTCTTATAATTTAGTAAATATTTCTAACCCACAGCTCCATAAATTGGACTACCTGCACTGCCATCTCTCGGATACTTTGCAAATCATGTGACATTTTGTAGCCAGAATTTCATATTACTGGTTACTGGGAATCAATATCTGAAATATCGAGTTTCGATTATTTTTTTTAAATAAATATAAAATTAGATATTTCACTTGGTAACAAGTGATCAATCAATTGCAAAAAAGAACAAATTTTCTTGTCCTTTTACCATACTTTGCAAATATGGTTTTGTTTTATTTTTTCTTTCCCTTCTAGGGTCTTTGTAAATCAAAGAGCTATTTTAACTAGAACCTTTTTCTGGCGAGAAGACATTGAATAAAGCAAAGAAGTTAAATAAATTAACCAACCTGTTTCTCATAGCAGTCTAACATACCACGCATCTTGCAATCTATAAAAGAAAGAAAAGAAATTAGTTAACTTGCTAATACTCCGTACAAACACACACAAAAACATTCACTCCTTACAATTGCAATTGAAGCAAACAGTGATTACCGTTTACTTATTTTCGTTTTAAGTGTGTCCCCATCCTTTTTGTGGTGTCAACTTGTGCCATGTTAGTGATGGATCATCGCACAATGCAGATAAAATACCGGGTTCCAGCATCAAGTATATTCCGGTTGTCTCTGAGCCCATTCTATGATGACATTGCTGTCTTCCATGTGAGACCAGTAAGTCAAGTGTTGTTTTTACATCCAGTAAACATGAGCAATAATTCGATATATTCAAGTGTCAACAATTAATCCACAATTTCACTCGCAATAAACTTAATAATTCAGCACCTTTGGATCGATAAGTCTGTATGGCAAATTAAAAGTCGATCTTGACAAGTACGGTACTTTCATTCTGAACATACCTGCAGTCCCTACATTTATTTGTCTGTTGCCAAAATATGTTCAAAACAGATGATACAATTCTATTTTACTACAATTCGAATTATTGCTCACACGTACCGATGCAGAATTTTAGAATACACCAATAATCATAATTCAATTGTATTTTTTTTTACAGACGGAAATGACCAAGACTAAAGGTGATTTTGTGTTTCAAACTGGTCATGTCATCGAGATTATTACGAAGGTCTACCTCGTGGTTCAGAATGCAACAGGAAAACCACCAGAGGTTAATATAGCCTCAGAGTAAGTAAAATCAAATTGGATACCCACACCAAGTACAATACACGAAATTGAAAAATAAGCTCGCTTCAATTTTATGAGTTAAGACTATCCGAGTTACATCTTTTCTTCATCCTCTCCTCGCAAATCCACTGCAGTTGGGGTTTTTTTTTTTTAACAATTGACCCGAATGAAACGAGCAAGGGTGGCCAGGTCAGCGAGCAAATTTTTTGCAGTCTTTCATACTTTAGTGTAGTTTGTGTTCTTTGGTAAATAATAAGTCTTGGGAGGTAACCAGTTACAAGTAACGCGTTACCAGTAACTAGTTACTTTTAAAGAGCAACTGTAACGATTTAGAAAGTTACTTTTTTGCTGGAATAAATGGAATGAAACCTCCGATATGAAAGACAAATTCAAACAAATCTCCCAGAAAAATGTGCACTAATAGCATATTCCCTATTATTTTCTATTGCTATACGGCCGCTCTTTATACAGCATTTCGCTATAACGACCTTTTTTAATTTTGGCACTTTTTCAATTTACGGCCCACAGTGTTCGTTATACGACCAAAAAGTTGAGAAAATCAAAACTCCACTTTACATGAAAGAACTAGAAGCTACACTAAAGTCCCTCTAATGTTTGGTATGTTAAAAACTTCCAGAATTGCCTCCCTTTAGACTGGCAAAGCAAAGTGTGACCGAAGTAAGGGTTATGATTCAATGATTTGTGCTTAATCAGTGATTAACCACAGATCATTGAAAAAACATGTTACCTTTATTCTCTGACAAATACCCAGTCGATGATAACATCCTGATATTTTATTCATGTCTTACGAATTATAATACAAAACTTCAATACTGAGTAATAGTAATCAATAATGCTTCTTTTTTTAACTGCAGGTTTGAAACCAATTTCGGAAATCATATAGTTACATTTAGTTTTAAGTCATCAGAGTTGCCGGAATTTCAACCTGGACAAATGAAGATAACGAGAAAAGCAAATCGCATGGAAGTAATTTTATGAACACCGAGAATGGACTTGTGAAATAGGTCTTTTTTAAAACTTTGATTGGACAATACGTCCATTTGTTATTGACCACTAGTCCATTTGTTGACAAAAATGGCAGTCAGGTCCCCAACTTTGGTGTAAGACGTCTCCTAGGAGGGTTTGTTGTGATCCTTGTTGATCAAAAACATTTACATTTTTTATTTACTTCCTCGAAGAGTGTAAAAAAAGTTAGTTTTGAATTCTGTTGCATAATTGTACTACTTTCTATAAGAGTGCTGCAGCAACTCATTAAAAATAATGAAAAACACCTTGATCATGAAAATGTTAAATTGATGTATTTTTGATTTTCAGATTGTTTATTTCATGAAATTTCCCCCGATTATATCTGATTTTTCCCTCGATTATATCTCTCCGACTTCTCACTTTGTTTTAATTATATTTCATCATTAAAAAAAAAAGAAAAGAATTTCATGTATAATTAATTATTTTTGAGTTACTTATATATTTTGATTCCAATTAAAGCCAAAAACAATTCATTTTCTTTGCCAAATTATATAAAAATTCGCTGTAAATACTTTATGATGGCTCAATTATTCCTTGCAACTTAAACGATGTAATGTCACATGCAAGATAAGTTAGTAGGAAAAATACAAATACGGCGATTATAAAGTTCATCACATTTTGTACCCTGTTCGCGGTTCCAACTGCTTGTTTTTTTATTTACAAAAGGCAGAAACAAATATTTCCTGTAAAAATATTAAACAAAATGTTTTAGATAAAGCCTTTCCAATGACTATACAGCCGATAAAGAAACGAATGAAAGAAAGAAAGAGAGAAAGAAAGAAAGAAAAAAAATTACTGTTACAAATGTTGAAATTTATCTTTTGTAAGTACTGTAATTAACGAAAAAATTAGGCCAAAATTAAAAATTATCAACTTTTTTAATAGAAATTGTGACTTTTCACACTTTCTTTACACGAAAACCATTCCCTTTACCCCTTCCTGCACTTCAAATCTACCAAAAATAAAATATTGTTTGTCATGCAAAAGGTAAACACGAATATTTTGCATGATCTGTAGCTGTACAAAAGTTAGAAAGGACAGCATGGATTTCAAAACGAATCCGATGCACCATCGTGGGCTTACCCAAATAAAGGAGAAGCCGGTTACCACCCCAGGTTAGGAAAAGCTATCGAGGGATGAAATGGAACCAAACAAGGAAAAGGGTCGAGGAACGCTTGAAGCTTGACCATGACACATTCCATTGGCTCGCTTAACAAATATTTTTTGATAATCGTGCGAAAGCAGATTATTTTCATGCCACAATATGTGGCATTCCACCGTGTTAGTTCACAAAGCTTCCGCCGCACCGTGCGAGCGCCACACCTCACTAAATTTGGTGCTGAACCAAATAAAAAACACTTTTAGACCGTAATAAAGTTATTTTTATCAATTTCGAGGATGTAAATAGTAAAAAATTTAAACAAACTTGTACTGAAAAAAACCTAAACAGGTCGCACGGGTTTGAGGAAATTTTCCGGAGAATTTTCCAGCGCAATCGAACAATGAACAATAAAAGTTTCTTAGATAAACAAAGCACACACGATTTATTAGTTTTGTTAATAATTTAGAATTACGTAACGAGATAATTAGTAAACGTTTCACAGATTAGATTAATAACACACGAACCAACAAAACATCGATGATGTAAAACACAAGGTCTAAGCACGTGGCGGCTCATTGATGACGCAAAACTTCCAATCATGGACTCGTGTACCTTCACTTCGACTGTCGAAATAAAACTTTTAACATCAATTTTGCCCATAAAATTCACCTCGTGTAAGATATATTATAGAATCTATGAAAATATATTATTAATTTCTATTTCTGGTGAACTATTTACAAGCTCAACCTATTTTCGTTGCACAAAAATAGATTTATAACTCTTAATTCAAGCAAATTAGGTTCCAAATTTCACTAAAACGATTTTTCACCTACCGACAATTTTTCCATAAATGTTTAAACACGCGCAGCACGGCGGCTAGCGACCACGCGGCAATAATTCAATTCAACCTACCACTACGGTGTTACATCACTTGACAAAATTGTCAATGGCCTCAATTTTAGACCTCGTTTCAGAAAGTATTATATAAAAAAGGTTTTTCTCATTTTAAAATCACAGCCTACTTTACTTTCCCGCCCTCAGGACAAAGAAATTGCGTTTTCTACACATCCAAGTAATTCTATCTTAATAATACATGGGCTCACTTCTGTTTTAATCTCGTCGTCAGCTACGAAATACGCAGTTATTAATTCGGTTTAATCTCGAGTCACGATGTTGAAGGCGGATGTTGAATTTTCTAGAAAATGGTCGATTTAATTTTATCCCTAATTCCATTCTTTCGTGTTCGTCAGCGTGGAGAAGCGCGTCACAAAGGCGGAAAATAACCAACTTCCGTAACTCCACACTCGATGTCGCATCAGTCGCTTTAGTATCGTCTTATCCCATTGGTTGCCGTTTTTTAAGCAAATCTCAAACTTTCTAGCGATTGGTTTAAACTGCTTGTATTTTCTAGAAAATTCTAGCAACGTCACGTCCTCCATTTTCCTAGTATAAAATCCCGCGCGCAGCCGGTCCTGCAGATCATTTTCCAGAAGACAGACAGGCAATATACTTCGGAAGTATACTTAGAGAGAAATACTTCTTTGTCTTGAACATTTGAACCTAAAGTAAGTACATTATTTAATTATTTTAATTTTATTGTTTTTAATTTTATAACGTTTACATTCAATTCAATTCAACCAAAACTTAAATTAAATTTAAGTAAAATTTTTTGTGATGCGTTAAATTTAGTCGTTGAAAAGTGAAACCGAGAACATTCCGCGATGACGTGGCTATAAAAAACAATTTCCTCTTTGTTTCAGTTACTGAAATATGGCCACTAAAACACCTGCAGTCGGAATCGATCTTGGAACAACTTACTCGTGCGTAGGAGTATTTCAACATGGCAAGGTTGAAATCATCGCTAACGATCAGGGCAACCGCACTACGCCCAGTTACGTCGCTTTTACAGACACCGAACGTCTTATCGGTGATGCGGCTAAGAACCAAGTGGCCATGAACCCCCAGAACACCGTTTT